>CM035223.1:14888446-14900873 GCA_020233015.1 Callinectes sapidus | reverse complement strand
AACACCACTCCACAAACACCACAAACACAAAAATATCGGGACACACAAAGACTCGAAATGATAATAAAAAATGCTAAGCTGGCTAGCATAAATAAACTCAAACTGGTCCACAATGAAAGAAAAATCACACAAGTGAACACAGAAAATAAAAACACACAAAAACAAAACACAAACACATAAACACAGAAAAAAAACACAAAAGAAATGAGAGAGAGAGAGAAGACGTCACCCAGACACGAAAATAAAAGAAAATGAAAAGATCCAACCCTCTTCCACAGTTACGTTAAAATTAACACTACACCAGTAGTATTAACAAAACCCATCCAGGGTAAAAGAAATGCGTGAAGCAAAATTGCAGGAATAATTCCACCCACAAACGTACTGTGAAAGTAAACACACACAAAAAAAGGGAAGGACAAAATAGTGATCAACGAGGCAGCAGCCTCTTCAAAAATCACTCCAATAAAACGTAAAATATCTGGGCGGCGCTCCTAACCTCACCTCAAAGAATCACCTTAAAACATATTAACCTACTTCTAAAACCTAGGAGCCACACAACAATACCTTACATAGTAGTAGGACGCGCGAACGCGACCTTCACCTCCGTGACCTGGACTCGTGGAAGAGTGAATGACTGAGTGAGAATGACCTCACCTGCTGGGCGGCTTATATTGCCCCGAGCCCTGCTCTGACCGCCGTGGTTGTCCACTCACGTGGTTATACCACAACACAAAGGGAACACTACCTAACAGATCAAATATAGGTACCATAGTGGTATTTACGTGTAGATATCCTCTCCAAAATTCAAGAGGGAAAACTGAGAGGTAAACGAGTTACAGGCCAAAAAGGTAAAAATGCCCTAACTCTATGTAATACGAACATGAAAAAATTATAAAAATTACCTATTATACAAAATAAAAATAATTTGCTATATAACTTACATAGCAAAAGGTATAAGTTTTCCTCCTCCCCAGGACGACTCCGGAAACGTACACAATTCCTAAACGGAGAACAAGCTTCCCCAACTTCCGCCCTTCATGTAGTGACTAAAATAAACAATCAAACTTAAATAAAAACATCAAATGTACATAATAAAGAAAAATAAAGAGATCTTCAAATGGTAACAAAACAAGGAGTGGTGAGAGAGGTACGGCTGACCTCTCCTCACCCCCCCACTGACCCATTAATCCCCCATTTCTGACCTGCGGTGGCTCGCGGCGCCAAGCGCCACAAGGTCGAACTGAACAGCTCAAAGGGGAAGGGAAAAAATATATATATACGTACACAAATAAAATAAAATATGGGTACCACGTCTGTGACAAAGGATATTAATGTATTTGGGAATAGGGGCACTAAAATATTTATAATAGCTCATAAAAAGGCTAAAGAGCTCTGATTGAAATGGCAAGATGTACATATCACCAAAACCAATGTTGATAATGGTATGAAAACTGTTTCCAGTACAAAATATGTGGTCTCGGTAATATACCGATATGGTATCGAATGGAAGATCAATGCCTGTGGCATAGATGAAATGACTGCCCCTCTTGATAAAGTTAGTGCTGTATCCGCACTCTTTCGAAGCTTGGACAAATTCCCTATTACCAGACCACATAGAAGAATGTATTTGTTAAGAGTAATTGATTATTGTTATCTTATGCTTTAAGTCGTAGAGAGAAATGGCAACCTCCAGCTCTTGTGGAATTAAATTGGTTATGTCGTTAGATGTTTTCATCCACTGGTGTCTGTGTCAGGATTAATCACATGAATATTGCAGATTTTTGTTGATAAAAAAAAAAAAGCAATATAAAGGAAGACCTGGATTGCACCCTTGGTCAAAAGAACTATAGCCTGAAGGAAGAAAGAGAATAAGCTCTGATCAGAAAGGGATTGGTAGTAGATGAGTTGTCAGTTATCCCTACAGCAGTTACCTCTTCCACCCAATAATGTATCGCTCGCTACCGCACAACTTGTGGCTACTGAAAAGAGGCTGGAGAAACTAAGACCAGAGTAATGCAAAGCTTACCAAAGCCAAATAAAAGATATTGTGGTTAGAGGGATCGCTCGGAAGTTATCTGAGGATGAGTTCTATTGTAACAAGGGACCTATATTCTACATACCCCATAATCAAGTTATAAAACCGGATTAAAGTTCAAAACTCCTTCGGATAGTTTTCAACTCCTCTGCCAAGTACATGAATGTTTCTTTATATGAAACGTGGGCAAAGATTCCTGATGTCCTAATTAAACTCTCTTTTAAGAATTTAGTTGACAGGCATGGAAGATAAAGGTGCATTCACGTGCGATTTGGCCAAAACGTATAATATTATTCTCACATTACCATTTTTATTTATTTAATTATTTATTTAATCTATACAATCTGGGCTTTTTATGGGAATTTATAGGCTAAAAAAGACCATTTAATGGAGACCTCCTATCTGAAAGCCCACCCACTTGGGAACCTTTACCCCTCCTAGTGGACGCCCAGACTCCACTCAGACCGTAGTCAGTATTCAAACTTATGGGTTCGGGGATACCAAGGCCCCTAGAGCGCAGGCGGCTCCACAGAGGCCCAGCATTGCCATCGTTTCCTGTGGCATGATATGAATATTCAAAGTAAACCTAGCCTTTACGTTCTGACTTGTCTTCCTTTCGGTGATAATTCCAGCGGAACAAGGTAAACGTTCGAATATTTAAAATTCTAACGTAAATAAACAAAAAGTTTCGGCTATAATTAGTTATGAAATTCTTAATGTTCACTATTATAAAAAGAAAATAATAGCCAATTGGTCATTAAAATGGGGAAGTAACAATGAAGTAAAGGTGAAAAAGTTAATTTTGAGGAAAAGAGAGAGAGAGAGAGAGAGAGAGAGAGAGAGAGAGAGAGAGAGAGAGAGAGAGAGAGAGAGAGAGAGAGAGAGAGAGAGAGAGAGAGAGACACGATTAAAGGCTCTGCTGCGGCATTCCACTCACATGTTATATAATGATAGCCAATTGGTCATTAAAATGGGGAAGTTACAATGATGTAAAGTTGAAAAAGTTAATTTAAAAAAAGAACGAAAAAAAAAAAAAAAAACGATGAAAGGCTCCACTGAGGCATACGAGTACCACTCAGGCGTAAAAAGTTTCCTGACGCATAGAACAATTAATTCCCTTTGCAGTCGCTTCTTTTTTCTTTATTTACTTTTCTATATTTTTTTCAGCAATATATATATATATATATATATATATATATATATATATATATATATATATATATATATATATATTTTTTTTTTTTTCATTTCAGATGAGCAGTATCACTCCCTTTGTGGTCACCATTTGAAAGTTGTATCTGTTAGGTTTTTCCCTTTCATTGACTTTATAAGACTCTCTGATATACCTGGAACGAAAATTATTCCAATATTTTCCATCGATGCAAACCTAATATCATCATTTGTGGTCAAGCTGAATTTCTCGTAAGTATAATTCATATTTTTGTAAAGTTTCACTAAATATCTGTCATCACACAGTATATATATATATATATATATATATATATATATATATATATATATATATATATATATTGGTATAGCCAGGAAGTATATTCTCTTTTGAGCAGACAAGGTGAAATGCAAGGGCAACCTCAGCATTGTTCATTTGTTTGTTATTTTTTCAATTTGTCTAACCAAATTTCTTTTTGTGAGTAGTAATGCTCCGAGAAGCTGTCCAAAAGTGCACTGTGCAACGTTTCGACCTGACTCTGAGGTCATCTTCAGGCAGTCTGAAGGTTTTGTGTCGAGTGCGGCTTGCCGTGGGTATTTGTGAAATGATGGGGCATAGTGGGTTGCCAGGTTTGTGGGTCTTGATAGTGCCGTAAGCGTAACCACGTGAATATTCTCCAGATATCTTGGGAAATTTCAAGACACGAGGGATCATGTTAATAGCGCTGATAGTGGTGTTCAATTTCTTCTTGATGTCCTCTGTTGGATTGCGGGTTATTTTCTTAAATTTTGAAGTGTATTCCAGGATGCTGTCCATTTTGTTCAGGTATTCTTGTTTGTGAAAGATGGCGATGGCTGCTGTCTTATCTGCTCTTCTGATGGTGATGTCTTCTCTGGAGCGTAGTCATTTGGCCGCAACAATTTTTTTTTTTTTTTTTTTTTTTTTTGTAAAAGTTGGCTCTGGTAAGAGCCTCGTTGTTTTGTAGCTTCGGCAAGGATGGATGGTTGTAAGTTATTGGTTTGTAGTAACTTTACCAACTTTAAACTTTCCAGATTCTGTATGTCTTCAAGAAGGATTTCCAGTTCAAGGCGTTTTATGTGTACGCTTGGTTTACTCATATAATGGCAGTTTAATCCAAAATTAAGTAATCCCTTCTGATCTTCTGTAAGTTCTAGGTTAGGGACATGATTAATGAATCCCCCTTGTTGCCGTCGGAATTTGACGTTTCCATTCAGTCTTAGCAGTTTTTGTATATTTTTAGCTTCTACTCCTCTGCGGTGTTGTTGTTTCAGCCTTATTAATTCCTTGTTGATGGTGTCTCGTAAATCTGTAGTTATTTCTTCTTTGTTCCAGGTGTGTTGAAGGACACTGTATTCTTCTTTTAGGCGGTGGATGAGGTGTATTTTCACTTTTATTTGACGATCCATAAGTTCCTTCCTGAACTTATGGGTGATATCCAAGTTTCTGGCTTTTTCGGCGTGGAGTTTTATATTAGTATAGCCAGGAAGTATATTGTCTTTTGTGCAGAGGAGGTTTAAAGCGAGAGCAATCTCAGCATTGTTCATTTGCTGGTTATTTTTCTCAATTGGTGAGACAAGAGAAAAATAACCAACAAATGAACAATGCTGAGGTTGCATTCGCTTTTAACCTCGTCTGCACAAAAGAGAATATACTTCCTGGCTATACTAACATAAAACTCCATGACAAGAAAGCGCTATTAACATGATCCCTTGTGCCCAAAACTCACTGGAGAATATTGCCCTGGTTACGCTTACGGCACTATCATGGCCCACAACCCTGGCAACCCGCTACGCCCCATTAATCAATCAATCAATCATGGGGGGCATACTCCGGGGGGCGCGTTACCTTGCCTACCCTATGGCGCCACTCCTGGCGGTCACGCCTCGCGAGTCTCCATGCAGGCTCCCTTCCTATACCGAGTAACTCCCAGTAGGAGGCATCGACTTGCCGCAGCCAAGAGTTCTGTAGGCGTCCCCTAGGCCTCCTCCAAGTCATGTTGTCCCTTATGGAAACAACCCGACAGGCAGGGTCGGCTTCCGGGTATCGCGCCACATGCCCATATAGCCGCAGTTGGCGCTGACGGACTATGCTAGTAATAGGCCTCGAATCGGTCTCGTGGAACAATCGCTGATTTGACACAAAGTCATATCAGCGGTATCCCATGATCCTGCGAAGGCATCTACTACCAAAAACATCAATTCGCCTCTTCAGGTCGGTGTTCAGTGTCCATGTCTCACAACCATTGAGTAAGACAGGGATCACCAGCGACTTGAAGATCCGAATCTTTGACCATCTGCACAGGTATCGACAACGCCAAATACTCGTGTTGAGCGAATCCATAACGCCGTGGGCCAGGCCAATTCGCCGTATGACTTCTTGGCTCGACCCACCATCGTTATGTACTACACTATCAAGGTATGTGAAGTTTTTCAAGATCTCTATGTCCTTGCCACACCAATGGACAGACTGTACTGTTTCATACAATACGCCTCCAATCACCTGGACCTTGGTCTTGGCCCAGGAAACCTTAAGTCCTAAGGGCTTCACGTCCTCGTGCAGTGCCTCTAGAGCCATTACCAGAACCTCCAGTGACTCAGTGAAGATTGCTGCATCATCAACAAAAACAAGATCTGTAATCTTGGTGTTGCCGACAGATGCTCAACAATGACTTTGTTCCACAACTCTGCCTAGTACCCAATCCATGCATGTGTTGAAAAGTGATGGAGCAAGCACACAACCCTGCCTCACACTTGTATTCACAGGGAAGAGGCAACCTACACTATCGCCAAGAAACTGAACGACATCCTCACACCCTACGTCTTTTCAGAGTACTCAATCAGCTCGGCCACAGACTTCCTAGAAATACTACGAGACACTCCCAAGAAGGACAACGACAACATAGCTTCACTGGACGTGGAGAGCCTTTTCACAAACGTACCAGTCGACATGACCATCGATTTCATCCTCGACCGTGTATATAGATCCAAAGACACCCCCACCCTTACCATCCCTGAAGAGAATCTACGCACCCTACTACAACTCTGCACAAAGAAAACACCTTTTACCTGCCCAAGAGGGAGGATGTATCAGCAAATCGACAGAGTAGCTATGGACAGCCCACTTGGTGTACTCTTTGCAAACTTCTACATGGGCACAATTGAAGCTGCTGCCCTGAAAACAACAAACCTCCCATATACTGCCACTACACAGACGATATTTTCGTCCTTGCATCGCACAACTCAAACAGGCCATCAGTACGACATCCAACATCTCCTTCACCATTGTACTCGTAGAGGCCTGTAATGGCAGCCTACCGTTCCTAGACGTTCTCGTCACCGCAAAAGAAGAAGAATTTCACACACAAGTATATGTGAAGCCAACCAGCATAGGACTATGTTTAAACGGAGATAAGTGAATGCCCACAACGCTACTTAGGTGCTACCATCAACGCTTACATCAAGAGAGCGGGGGGGAGGGGGGGGAGTCAGCACTACCACATCCCTTCCTATTGTCGACACGGCAATGGGGCCCACGGGCGTCGGCATGACGTTCCGTTAGAGGCATCCCCCTGCTATGTCTGTCAAGGAGCGGCCAGTACTGATGATGGGACGGGGCTCTGGAAGCACGTGCAGAGATTCCCATTCATCCCCCCCACAGAAGTAGTTGGGTGTGGTTAGGGCTAGACAGAAACACATCCGCACTCCTCTCAGCTGTCGGCATGGCCATGGGGCCCGCGGGCGCCGACATGGCGTTCCACTCGAGGTACCCCCCCCCATGTCTGATGACGGGGCGGGACTCTGGAAGCAACCATGCAGAGAACCCCACTCACACCTCCCACAGAAGTAGTTGGGTGCGGCGAGTGTCTAGTGTGCTTAGCCACATCCTGTCGTCACTCTACTCACTTTCACAGCCATCATCATACCCCCTAAACAAATCACCCTCACATATCACCCCCCATCACGTCCCCCTTCTAATCACATCGCGGAGCGATCTTTCTTTCCTCCCAACAGGGAGCTACTACAGGAACCAGCGCTGCCACCACCATCAACAGCAGAAGACAAGGACGGAAAAAAGAGATCGACGCCATCATCCCCCCACCATACCTCTAGTAACATCTCCATTCCACACCATCACCCAAACCTTTTACTAACAAAGTGGTTCGGACACCACGTAAAGCCGTAGGTCCCTCCGCTATACGGAGTACTTTCTTCAAACTTGTCCCTCTTTCTCTCTAAAAAAAAATAAAAAAATACATTAAAAAAACTGTCCACTTCCACTGTCTTTCCTCTCCCATTTTATCCCTCCTTCACTCCTTCGTTGTTCGTTGTTGTGATGCGCTGGTGGAGAGAACGGGGTTCACTGGTGGGTCCGTGCAAGAACGGTACACACGCATGCTGAGTAGTGGCGGTCTTGCGCTTTTTAATGTGCTCGGTGTGGAGGCGGTCTGCTTGGCTCCCGCTTTCTGGTCGCTGCCTCCCTTGCTATGACGGTCCGAAAACAATTACACATAAAAGATGAGCGGTAGCCTACATTTCTAAACAACATACACCACACTATCTTGCACCTAGGTTAAGGGGACCGGCTCCTTAGATTTGGCCAAAATTCGAGAAATTTACCAAATTCTGGCAACACCGGATTTCACTTCCTTACGGCATAGTATATCAACTTGGTAGTGTAAATTTACCATCTGATATCTCTAAGTGCCTAAAAAATGGCCTTATTTCAACCTAATGCGCGTCGATTTTGACCCGTGATTGACCACCATATAGCGAAAGAATTGCGTAAATTGCTTTATTTTCAATGAAATCACATGTATGTGTGATTATTCAGGCAAACCTAACACACTAACACAGGCAGAGCGAGTTAGGGAGAGTCAGTTGAGTGAGAATCGTAGTCGAGGGTGTTCATGCTGCGCCGTCCCTTATCTCACTTTGAGAGCGTTTTTCTCTAAACACAGGTTTTTTGCACATTATGCTAAAAATAGACCAGATTATTCGTCCTAGAACAACGATATGTATATCACTAGAAATTGCTTGATTTGCGCTACAAACCCCAGGTATTAGATTTTCTATTTTCCATTTCATTCATCTACAATTATTCTGTGAAAAAAATATTTTACCCGAAATTAGTCGTTGCAAATGTTGCACTAATATTGCACGGCCCTAAATCGACTAATAGAACTTATTCCAAAAATTTGCCTCCTACATCTTGTAGAGAAAATCAAGCCCTTTCCACTGATATAAATATTTTGGTCATAGTTTTTTTTCTTTTTCTTTTTTTCTTTTTTTCGCACTATTTTTTTTTTCATTTTAATTTTCAATTTAGCTCTAATTCGGAAAGTTATTGCCCAACTCTAATGAAATTTTATGGGTACATACAGTGTAGGGTACCCTATAACTGTGCCAAATTTCAATTGAATCGGATAATAAATACGGAAAAATAAGTACGCAACCAGCCGGTCCCCTTAAGCCCCAGTGACTCTACCCTACCACTAAAATTCCCTTCTTTTCACCCCACTATTCTTCCCTCTATCCCCACTTCCCCTTCCCCACCTTTTCTCTATTTTTCGTTCGTTCGAGTCGACATAGTCTCACTGGACTCCCACATTCTGAGCAGACAGCACGGCCAACCTCTCTCCTAGGCCTGAATGGCGTACAAAAAAAAAAAAAAAAAACACTGTACGGTGGAAGTGCGCAAACTGGAGCAGAGCACGTGCGTGTTTCCACGACCGTGTCTGAGCGCAGAGTGGAAAGAGAGAGAGAGAGAGAGAGAGAGAGAGAGAGAGAGAGAGAGAGAGAGAGAGAGAGAGAGAGAGAGAGAGAGAGAGAGAGAGAGAGAGAGAGAGAGAGAGAGAGAGAGAGAGAGAGAGCAGCGCCCTACCTAGCAAGATAGACATTGACTGACAGGAAGTGTGCACCTCACACCCAGGCTGGGCTGGCTGGTGGCAGTCAGGTAAAGTGCGGTCATTGAGAAAGATGACTCACAACACCTCACCTCCACTCAACAACCATGACTCCACCAACACCCAACATCCTCTACCCTCACAACCAGCGACCCAGCTCCAGCGCCCCCGACCCTCCACCACCATCACCACCACCACCACCAACACTGCTGACCACCACATGGGTCAGGGAAACAGGGCGCAAGGGTCACTGCCCTTTTGTGGTCGCTGTTGAAAACGAGGCCACACTGTGGAATGCTCTGTTACCGTCTGTGACTACTGTGGGCGCTGGGAGCACCTTGTAGACCAGTTTCGAACACGCCAGGCCGACGAATCACGAATGTTCTAGTGTTCCTACGGTCTGAGACATGGTCACGAAACCAAACAGCAAGCAGCATACAACGCAAACCTGACTAGCATCACACACCCTGCTTGGCCACAGCCTCCCCACACCACCCCAATACTCGTGCGTTAGGGAGATTGACACCACCACTACCACCACCACCACCTCCATCACCCTCACTGTCCTGTCAGCCAATGTACATGGCTTCAGGACCAATGTTGGAGAGCTTACACACGCCCCTCTTAAACAACACGCCGACATAGTGGTGGTGGTAGAGACCCTCTTGGACGACAGCTGTGTTACTACCTGCTACAAAATCAACGGTTACCCCGACTGGACCAGGCATGACCGCCGCTGTGGGCAGAGAGGTGGTCTGGCTGTCTGTCATCGTGATGGTCTCCACACTGACGCCCTGACAGTCAACATACCTGATGTGATGGAGATTATGTTCTTTCGAGTTATCCTTGCAAACAGGGGCGCCGAGTGGCAGGGGAGTGAGCCGCTAAAGTACGTCACCAAAAATCTGGATGACATTATGACGGCTCACAACTGTCAAAACTTAATAATTGTACGAGACCTTAACCAACACCTTGTGATGAGGGCTTTTATTGACCTCACAGTGGTGCAGGAACTTCAAAATCACGTTGACTTCCCGACACATCAGCGTGGAGGGTCTCTGGATCTTGTGCTGACGTACCTGGTAGATGATAGTGTAAAATACCACCCACTAGATTACATGGGCACCTCTGATCACCTCGCCGTCCTCTCCACCATCAAAATCGCCTCTGCACGTGGGGAGGAACCCCACAGGACCATCTGGCTGTGGGTCCGAGTCGACTGGGAAGCTGTGCGACGTGCCCTGGGTGAGACTTCTTGGGATGCGGTGTTTAACAGCGACCCACAACACGACGTCAACGCCCTCACCACCATCATCCTCAACTTGCAGCAACAGCATGTCCCACACAGGACCTACGCAACGAGTCCTAAAGACCAGCCATGGTTTGGGTATCGTTGTCGTGCTGCTGCTGAGCAAAAACACAGTGCCTAGAGGAGCTACAAGAGGCGCCCCACCCAGCGAAACAAGGCCTTGCACCAAGCTGTGTGCAAAGCCATGACGCAAACCGAAAAATGGGATGGGAGGAAGAGAGCAGGAGGAAACTGTCCTCCAACCAGCTGGACCCCAAGCGGTGGTGGAGCTTGGTGAAGGGGAAGCAGGGCGTCACTTCCCATGAACGAATGCCGGCTCTCACTACACCTGGTGGGGACCTGGCAGTCACCAGACAGGAAAAAGCCGACCTCCTCGCCCGAGTATTCAGCGAGAAGATGAGGACACCAGAACCTGACAGGCAGCCACCACCACTCCCAAGTCTTGGTGCCTCAACTATCGAGACCGTGGTGATCACGGAGGACGCAGTCAGGAGGCACCTGAAGGGCGTCAACGTCAGGAAGGCCTCAGACCCTGATAGTGTAAGTCCTCACCTTCTCAAACAATGCGCGGATGAGCTCACCACGCCTCTCGTCCACATTTTCCGCCAGTGCCTGATGTCCAGGGTGTGGTTGTCGCTGTGGAAAGAGACAAGGGTCACACCAGTCCACAAGAAGAAGCAAAAGTAGGAGCCGAACTACTACCGGCCCATCTCACTCCTCTCAGTGGTCAGTAAGACCTTCGAGAGGGTCATTTGTGAGCAAGCGACAAAATTCCTGGACATGAATCACTTTCAGTCACCAAGACAGTTCAGCTTCTTATTCTATCAAAGTCATGGCACGACACCCTGGATGCTGGTCGGCCCTCACTAGTGATTGCCCTGGACATTGCTGGGGCGTTCAACACCGTATGGCATCGGGGGCTTATTGCCAAACTCGAGCAACTGGGCATCACAGGGGACCTGCTACACCACTTCTCTAGCTTCCTGACGGGCAGGAGTCTACTCGTCGTGGTCAACAGGCACACCTCAGCCAGTTTCCCCGTTGAGGCCTCTGTCCCACAAGGGTCAGTCCTGGGGCCAATACTATGGAACATATATCTCATTGACCTCCTGCAGAGCATCCCCTCAGCCAGTGCGTACGCCGACAATTGCACCCTTTCCTGGACCTACGAGAGGGGAGAGGCACAGGCCGTGGTGCACTCAGCCAACGCACTACTCTCCAACATCATGGCCTGGGGTGACAGGTGGCAAGTCAAGTTTGCCCTCGACAAGACCCAGGCCATGGTGGTGACACGCATATACGTGGACGTGCGTGAGCTGCATGGGAGGTTGAGGATGGCAGGCAACACCATCCCTCTACAGGACAGTGTCAGCATCCTCGGCATGGAGGTGGACTCACGACTCCTCTGCGAACATCACCTCGAGGATGTGGTTCGGAAAGCCTCGCAGAAGGTGACACTGCTACGTCGTCTGATTCACTTCCTAAACGCCAATGGCCTCCTGACCCTGTACAAGACTCAGGTCAGGTCCATCATTGAGAACGGACCACTCACATGGATGTCCAGTGCCCGATGCCACCTCAACCTGCTGGACGAAGTGCAGAGGAGGGCAGAGCGCCTCATCAGCGGCGTCTACCGGCCGCACCCTCACCAGCAACCGTGGCAGCAGCGAGACCACCACCACCACCACCACCACCACCACCACTACGATCTCCACGATCTGCTGAAGACGCCGAGGTCTCGCTCCAGCACCCATCAGCGAACATTCCCCTCTGGAGCTGTGGTGTGGTGGAACAGCCTTCCTGCTGTGGTGGACGGAAAACGCCTGACCACCCAGCAGATGAAAGAGACCACACACAGGTAGCAACGTCTCCACCCACCTTAATACTGTACATGCAGTGTCCACACAGACCTTGAACACATCGTTCTCAAATCGTGTGCACAGCTACACCACAGCTAATATATATATATATATATATATATATATATAT
>CM035223.1:14863664-14885626 GCA_020233015.1 Callinectes sapidus | reverse complement strand
TTCTCTTTCTCTCTCTCTTTGATTTTTTTTCAAAGGTGTTGATGGGTTGGTGGTTAACATTCTGTTTGGTAGTCAGTACAGGCTACCGTTCTTCATTAATTGCCAATCTCAGTGTCATTAGTAAATCTACACCACCTGAAACACTAGATGACCTTGCAGCGGCAGAAAACTGGCAATGGGCAGCTGAGGCATGGGTTCTTAGAGGATACCCATATGAATACTTCACAAAGCATAAACATCCAGCAGTGATGAAAATTAACAAGCAAATGCAGGTGAGTTTTTTGGTATATATAGAGATCGATATATATATATATAGATATAGTATATAGATATATATATATATATATATATATATATATATCTATATATATATATATCAGTTATATCAATCTATTAATAATACCTTCATATCAACTACATTGTGTTCTCTTTTAGATTTAGCTATATTCTACAACACGTGTTCGCTTTCCCTATCTCTCTATTTTGTCAGGCGTTCACATCTCCCTGTCTACCCACACCTCTCCTCCTAATCTCCTCTATCTCAGGGGAAAACTAATGTATATTTAATGACTTGACTTTCTTGCCGGCTTTCGATCTCCTGGGGATCTGACCTCTGCCTTCCTATCTCTGTTAACCCTAACCTTGACCCTAAACCGGATGAAACCAACCCTTCTTGACCCAGACCTGTAAACCACGCCTTCCCTTCAAACTCCTCTTCCTACTTAAAAAAAAAAAAAAAAAAAAAAAAAAAAAAAACACGCCCTACCTGATCACCCTCACTCATCACTCAGACTTTAAGCGACACTCATCACTGAAGCAGCATTCACTCACCGCTCTACGTTTCAACAGGCATCCACTATTAGCCTATATCTTCGCCTACTTATAATAATTCTATTGTACAAGAGACCTTGAATATACAAAGAAAAACCATAGTACTGAATCTCCTTATATCCACTTATTTACTACTGCACCCACCAAGCAATCCAGTCTGCTTAACCACTCGCTACGGTATACCAAACAATTATAATACTGGAACATACACGGGACCAGTATATATATATATATATATATATATATATATATATATATATATATATATATATATATATATATATATATATATAGGTAAAGGTAAAGTGGGAGGCTTACGCTGTATCAGCGCGTAGCTGCGGGCGCTCATCTCCCGTCTCCTTGGCCTTTGAGCCTGTGGTGGAATAGTCCCTTACCCCGGGACATGGGGCCAGCATGAAATCCGGGTTTCCACAGTTTACCTTCCCTAGGTTGCCCTAGGTACCCATTTATCGACCAGGGAAGGATGAAAACCTGGGTGAGGTCCGCGCCGTCCTCGTCCGGGATCGAACTCGGGCCCACGGATTCGTAGCCAGACGCGCTAGCCACTGCACCGTGGCGGCGGTATATATATATATATATATATATATATATATGATGATATATTAATATATATAATATATATATATATCTATGGATATATATATATATATATATATATATATATATGCAGATAAATAGATAAATATATAGAAAAAAATGAATTTGTCTATTTATTTCGCTCTTGAGAGATAAATCGTCAGAATTTTTAAAAGTTTTGTGATTATTATTTATGATCATTATAGCATTTGAATTAACCTAGCGGTGCAAACAATATACAAATTAATATGGTTAATTATAAAGGAAAATAGAGGATAAGGCAATTTACATCATTAGTAGCTGCCGCCAAATCGAGGGAAGCGAACGAACAGTTCTTTGAGATTGTTGCTGTCTACTGTCGTGTTACATTGAAGATGGGCTGCTCTTGCGGTAACACCTCGCGAATCACGGGGCAGTTCAAGCAGTGATGTTCTAAGGTTTTAGCTCTTGGAGTGTAACAAAGAGAGCAGGAGGAAAAGTGGAGCTCGTTCTCTCCCCCAGCAATCTGCCAGACGGCTCTGATACCACACTGTACTTACTCGGTACAGACCCCGCCGGCGATACTTGAAGCGGTAGTAGTGGAAAGCATCGCAGTGGAGAATGGTGACGTTCTCAGCTTTTTCCTCGTCCGTCAGAATTGTTGTGGGGAGGAAGGTGGTTGTTCGAATCCTTGACATGTAACAAGACAGTGAGATGAACCATTACTACAGGGATCCAGGGAACATGCTGGCTTGGCCATGTTGCCAACGGTATCACCACGGGGAATTGCAACATGAAACGGTATCCACAAAAATGCAATTTTTTAACTTCGAACTCTATTCAAAGCCAAGTAATATAGTAGTCGTTATATTATGTGGTGGCATTTATGTTTAGCAGATATGGACACCGCTGAGATCGTGCTGACTGAGGAGACTGACTGCATTTAAAATACCGTATAGCTCATATAAAGTAGAGCTGAACAAAACAGGAAGTCATCAGTCCATTTAACCACCCGACGGCGGATCAGTATCAGGAGAGAAGACTGCACTCCCCTCCTTGCCATCTATTTCCACAGACCAATCGGTGTACGGAGTATGGCACTCAGGGACTGATTACGGCACTGCAGCTATGGCCTACAGTGCCAGTGGTCTCTTTAATATGGGAAGATCTGTTTTTGAAGTAGGGATGTAAGAGACCTCAGGATCGAACTGCAACCACGGCGGTAAGCCAGGCACGTCATCCACATCGGCCACATCTATATCCACGTTACAGATGATGAAGCCGACTGTCTTAATGAGCCTGCCTGAGAGTTGCGTAAGGGTCTCTCTCTCTCTCTCTCTCTCTCTCTCTCTCTCTCTCTCTCTCTCTCTCTCTCTCTCTCTCTCTCTCTCTCTCTCTCTCTCTCTCTTTACTTGCAATGCCCATTACAAGCCTCGTTGTTGTTGATGTTGTTCTTCTTCTTCTTATTATTATTATTCTTTTCTTCCTCTTCTTCCTTTTCTTCAAAAAAGTATGAAAAATATCAGTATAATTAATGATAGAAAGTCATCAGCTACATTTTTTTTATATATTTTTTTCATCTTAAAACGTGAAAAAGAAACAGTAAATAAAAATAACGCAAGTCGTTATCAGCGATCAACTTTCTTCTTATTTTACTTCGCAATTTCTTTCTTATTTTTCTTCTTAATCATTATCATCATCATCATCATCATCTTCTTCTTCTTCTTCTTCTTCTTCTTCTTCTTCTTCTTCTTCTTCTTCTTCTTCTTCTCCTCCTTATAAAAATAAGTAAAATAAAAAATATATATATAAAAAAGACCAACTTTCTTATTTAAAAAGAGAAAATAGAGAAGTAAATCAAAGAAAATGATAACAATTAATCAGAGAGAGAGAGAGAGAGAGAGAGAGAGAGAGAGAGAGAGAGAGAGAGAGAGAGAGAGAGAGAGAGAGAGAGAGAGAGAGAGAGAGTGTGTGTGTTTTCTGCACGCATATACAGCTTTTTTTTTTTTTTTTTTCTTTAAGAACTCTGCTCTGTCATCTGTCACCAGCACTGATATCAGGCCAAAACACTGTTGGTTTTGCATGTTTCCCTTCGATGATTGTCGTGGAGACGATCTTGTGCCAGAAAGCAGCTGTTACGACAATTTTGTATGAGGTCCCTGTCAGTGTAGAGATCCTCTTCCAGCTTCCAAAACTGAAGCAACATATTGTGTAACTCGTACTGGTTACTTGGGAAATCGCTCTTCACGCATTTCAGAAGTCTGACGTAAGATGGGACATTGCTGGCAGTTTCGAGGAAGTTCTCCATAACTTTATCAAGTGCTGGATCATGAGATCCTGCAAGTGACTGAACTGCCTATAGGGTAATGGCTTTCCTTACAAAGAGATCTGTGTCGTAACTCAGTAATGTATCCTTGGGGTTTTGGTGATGGGCAGGATAGGACAGGACTTTCATTCTGATGCAGCCCAGATCACGGCTAGTATTTCCAACTCGATATTTGCATAATGTGTCTCAATATTAGTGAGGAATCTAGATTCACACTGGACAATTCGCAACTGTCCTCCACTGTGTTCTTTCAATAGGGCATGGCCAATTCTATGAAGATAAGATACGTCCGTCTGGGAGATGGTGGGCAGAGCAGGATCAAAATTTGCCATCACTGGTAGGCTTGATAGTGCCTCCTCCATTTTCCTGAAAGGCTCATCATGGCAAGGATTAATGTGAATGCTAACTTGGAGCTCATGAAGGGACGTAAAGGTTGTGTAACAACTGAAATTTGTCGGGAGAGCTCTGTTAACTGATTAACAAGACTTACGGAATACCTCGAGGCAGTCCATGTGTGAACACCTCTGCCTAATTCCAGCTATCATCTTTATCCGTAGACT
This sequence comes from Callinectes sapidus, assembly GCA_020233015.1. Taxonomy (NCBI): domain Eukaryota; kingdom Metazoa; phylum Arthropoda; class Malacostraca; order Decapoda; family Portunidae; genus Callinectes; species Callinectes sapidus. The sequence continues at coordinate 14,881,333 of CM035223.1, read as the reverse complement.
TGTCCAATTTTCTTTTAAAACTCCCCAATGTCTGAGCACTAAAAATATGATTTTGAGTCTGTTCCGCTCATCAACTATCCTACATAAAAACCAATTCCTTCCTATTTCTCTTCTAAACCTTATTTTTTTCCAGCTTGAACCAGTTATTTCTGGTTATATCCTGATATTAATCCTATGCACCTTGCCATTATTCCCTTTCTTATAACTCCTATACCAATTAAATACTTCCGTTAGGTCCCCTTTCAACCTACATCTTTCTAAGGAATGCAAATTCGGTGCCTTTAATATCGCCTCATTCAAAATATTTTTCAACTCCTGCATTCTTTTTAGACATTCTCCTTTGCACTATTCTAGTAGATCTATATCCTTCCTATAATGTGGGGACCAGAACTGTACCACATAATCTAAATGCGGTGGAACAGGCGTCAAATATAACTTTAATATAACTTGTGGCCCTATGTTTTTAACACTCGTAAAGGTATACCTTTTATCCTATTTGCTTTATTTTTATCCCAAATGCTTTCTTTTCTAAGACTAAGATCAGATATAATTGTAAGATCATTTTTTTTCATATTCCGAACTTATCAGAACCTCATTTTTTGTGTGTATCTAGATGGACTACCTGTACCTACACTGAATATTTTGCATATATAAATGTTAAACTGCATTTGCCATCTGTCTGTCCATTTATTTATCTTATCTGCCTGCAAGGCGATGGCATCAGAATCTGACCTAACTATCGTACCTATCCTTGTATCGTCCGCGTATTAAATAGTATCACGGCTAATACCGTCATCATCATTAACTAATCATGGGGAACATACGCAGTGGGGAGAGGGCGTTGCCTCGCCTACCCTACGACGCCACTCCCGGCGGTCACGCCTCGTAAGTCTCCAAACAAGTTCCATTCCCATGCTGATTAACTCCCAGCAGTAGGCATCGAATTGCTCTAGCCATGAGCTCTGTGGGCGTCCCCTTGGCCTCCTCCATGCTGGGTTATCCCTTTCAGAAACAACCCAATAAGCAGGATCGTCTTTAAGGTAGCGTACCACATGCCCATAAAGCCGGAGTTGGCGCTGAAGTACTATACTAGTAATAAGCCTCGAATCAGTCTCACGAAACAATAGCTGATTTGACACAAAGTCATACCAGTGGTATCCCATGATACTGCGAAGGCATCTAGTACCTAAAACACAAATGTCTCACAACTATAAAGTAAGACAGGGATCAGCATGGACATGAAAATCCGAATCTTCGTCTGCCTGCGCAGGTATCGCCAAATGCTCGTATTGAGCGAGGCCATAACGCTTTCGGCCAGGCCAATCCGCCGTATGACTTCCTGCCTCGATCCACCATCATTATGCACTTTACTACCAATGTACATGACATCTTCTAAAATCTCAATGTCCTTGCCATACGCATAGACAAACTGTACTGTTTCATCCAGTAAGCCTCTAAACAACTGTGCCTTGGTCTTAGGCCAGAAAATGGCTTCGCCTACTCGTGCAGTGCCTCTACATCATGGTTGAATTATTACTTCATATATGTCATCCTCAAAAGTCTGTCAGCAGAAGGGTGAACGTTGGGGGTGACAGAAATTCATATATCGAATGGAAAGTGTTTTTTTTTTTCTAATTCATATTGACAAAGAAGCCATCCCTAAATTCTTAAGGCTGAAACAATTACACCCCTTAGATCTAAGAGACCTGAAGTGACGCCCATTTGCTACTGCGAAATTTACATTTAAAAAGGTCGAAACGAGACTTTCAAGATAATATACACAGTACCACTAATGCCCAAGGTCAAATGAAGATTACAGGCAGAGTCATGGTCATAGATTCATCACAGGTAGCCATAATACTACCGTAAAAGGTTAAAGCGTATGCACTGGTAAACTGGTAAAGTTCATCGTCCTGATGTTTTAATTTTTTGTGTTTGTCCCGGGGTGCTCGACTACCTCCGAGAGCTGAGAGCCGGTAACATGTCACACATCTTTCTCTGTCAGCATTTGTGCAATCCGATGGCAACTGTTTGTTGTATGTTTCTTATACTCATCTAAAAGGGAAAAATACAGCTGTATTGGAAAAGGAAATGTTCATCTAGTGATGAGGTGTGAGAAATCTCCCAGTAAGATAAGGAAGCAAAGAATCAATCAATCAATCATAGGCGGTCCTGGCGGTCATGCCTCGCGAGTCTCCATGACGGCTCCCTTCCCATACTGAGTAACTCAAAGAAAGAGGCATCGACTCGCCATTTGACATGTGTTATGTGAGCGTCCCCTTTGGTTTCTTCCATGATGAGTTATTCCTTTATGAGACAACTTAATACGCAGTATCGCCTTCCAGGTAGCTTACCACATGCTCATATAGTCGCAGTTGGCGTTGATTGACTATCGGCATCAAATCAATGTAATGGAACATTTGCTGATTTGGCATCTAGTACCAAATACATCAATATGCCTCTTAAGATCGATGTTCAGTGTCCATGTCTCACAACCATAGAGTAAGACAGAGATCACCAGTGACTTGAAGATCCGAATCTTCATCCATCTGCAAAGGTACCTACAGCCCCAAATACTCTTAGTTAGTGAATGCATAACATCATCAGCCAGACTAATCCACGGTACCACTTCCTGGCTTGACTGACCACCGTTATCCACTATACAACCAAGATATGTGTATTTTTCTGAGATCTCAGTGCCCTCGCCACAAGCATGAAGAGAATGTTGTTTCATCCAGTAAGCCTCCCAAAATCTGGTCTTGCCCCAGGAAACATGAAGTCCCAAGGGCTTTCCTTCTTCATGCAGTGCCTCTAGACCCATGTAAGGCCACCGCAAGTACCACTTCCATCACCAGCCTCTCGCCTCGGTCGGGTCAAAGTGTATGATAGAGGTAAACGATGCTTCGAGCCGTCACTGACGCTCTGAGCCGCCGACGATGCTTCGAGCCTACCCCAGACAACTTCCTGCTCCCCCTCGTATCCTCAGGGGTGGTACTCTCCCCGAGCTGATGACGGATGCCGGGCAGGACCACTGGGGCACACAGCTAGGTGTCTTTGCTGCTACCACACCTCCACCAAAGCTGGGCTTACTTCACGAAGGCTCCTCTGAAGGTTTGGGCTCCCTTCTGCTAGTGCCCTTCACTACCTGGCAACCTACTACTCGCTACACGTCTCCCCTCTGTTCAATTGATTGTGATCAATTGACTGCTGATTCGTCAATTGATCAATTGAATGTTCAAGTTGATTGTGACTGCCAAGAAGGAGAGAGACACTACCATCTACTCCGGCCACTACTGCTGCTACTGCTACTACTGCTGCCATCAATACTGCTGGTGTGGCTGCCAACAGCGAGAGACGCTACAGTCTTCCACAGCCACTACTGCTGCTGCCACTACTGCTGGTATTTTGTGTGTTGGGTTTACTGCCAGTGTTTGACTTCGTTATTATTATTTCTTAATATATGTTTGGCGTGTCATACTCCGTTGTTTTCATAACTCCCTTTCTCAAGAATGGTAACAATTAACTAATGGCTTCCACGGTCCTGACATAGTGGCGACCTCGCCAGGATAAAAGCTATTAGTAGTGGTTATCTTTCTTGAGATTGGGTAACCGTTTGTTTTTTAGTCGCCGTTGCGCGCACTTGCTGCCTGAGGCCCGGGAGTAAGGTTGTATGGTGAGGTGCGGATTTTTTCCTGTCGCCGGCATTGTCAAGTGTCTGTCGGTTACTGAAATTGTTCCAACGTTTTGTTTTTTTGAGGTGTTGTCTTGCTTGTGCCAATACGAGCAATTATAAATATAATGTTTTCGTTTAGTTTTCTTGTTTGGCATCAACATGGCTGATATTGGAAGCTCAAGTTACTGGGAGAATCTCTAGGGCTCGAAGGCAGGGATCTGGCCCAGTGGGTTATGCAACAATAAGCGTTTGAACGGGAAGAACGTCAGCGAGAAAGAGAAGCCAAGAAAGAGAGTGAAGACAGAGAAGCTCGAGAACGCCAAGCTGTGAGGGAAGAACGACAGGCTGAGGGAGAAAAGGAAATTAAACTCGCTGAACTCGAGGCTAGGGGTAAGTCCTCCGTTGCTTCAACATCTGATTTGGTCTCCAAACCCACCTTACCATCCTACAAAGACGAAGACATTGCTGTCTACCTCACAAGATTTGAGCAGGTGGCCCAACTGCTGGAGATTGAGGAAGACACTTAACGCCGTCAGGCTTGGCTGCGTTCTCACCGGAAAAGCGGCCGAGTTGTACATCTCTCTCCCCTCCATTGTCACCAACAACTACCAGTCACTTAAACAGGCCCTGCTTACGAGCTTCAGTAAAACTCCAGATGGTTATTGTGTAGATTTTAGATCTGCAAAAATTAAGGTGCACAAAATTACCACCAGTTTGCCACCCAGCTTACTAGACTTTTTGAGGCATGGGTTGAGTCGTCAGAAGTAACATCAACTTTTGAAAACTTGGAGAAATTTATGATCTTAGACCAGTTTTTGTCCTCCTTAACCCCTGATCTCCGTCTCTTCATAAAGGAACCCCGCACCCACAGCTTGGCTAAGCCTATTCAACTTGCCAACCACTGGGCTTCGGGTCGGAACGCCTATCCAAAGCCCTCTCACAACCAACCCAAGAGGTCCTTCTCTCGTCCTGCCCAGCTTCACCACTCTCAAGTACCATCAGATAATAAATGATCACCCTGCACAGTTAAGTGTCTCAACTGTGGTGAGGAGGGACATATTCGACCACGTTGACCTAAGAACCCCAGAGCTTTTAAGGATCCGGCTACCAGCGCCCCCCAGTACAAGTTTGGGTTTTGTCTAGATGACCATTGCGTCCCTAGCTATTCTGTTTCCGGGACGATTAATTGATCCTGGTCCTCCTCTATAATCAGGGAAACTGGATGTTCTGGCATGGTTGTCTCTGAAGAAGTGTTGCCTGATGTGGACCCATCATTCTGCCCTAAGGTCAAGGTGTCTGACTACTTAGGACGCGTTGACCTGTTTCCCATTGTTCGATGCTACTTGCGATGCCCCTATTATACAGGTTAGATTGAAGCTATTCGAGCTCCAAAAAAGTTCGCCACTGTTCTTGTGGGTAATATTCCTGGTGTTGGAGATCCTCAAGACCCTGATCTCTTACCAACTACAAAGGATTCACTCACTGGTGACATCTCGTACTCGAGGGATCCGCCGCCTACGGATCCGCTGCCTACAGAACTGCCATCTACCAACCAGATGTCCGTAGACCTGAGACCTGCCAACTCTAAGACTGGTAACATCACTGAGCCTGCTACTTCTACTTCGGTTTCATTACCTACTACGCAGGTATGTGTCGTATAAACAAGAGCAAATCGAATGAAGAGAGTCCATCCTCTTGTACTTCCCAAGATCCAGTCTCTTGTTGCGACTCCACAAGTTTTTTGCGGACTTCAACTGTCCTGTCCATCGTTGGAGGGTCTTCGCTCCAAGGCCATGTCAGGTGAAGTTGAGGAAGCGAGGAACGGTTCCACCTATAGGTACTTGTGGGAAGATGACCTTCTTTATCGGAAGTGCCTTTCGTCTAATTGTACTCGTAAGGTGAATACTGTGTCTGTAGTTATCCGCAAGGAATATCGCCCAGTCATCTTTCGTGTTGCTTATGAAGGGCCCATGGCTGGACATTTTTCGCATAGGAAAACCCACTTAAAGATCTCACAGGATTTATTTTAGCCAAGGATGGGTGCAGACATCAGAGATTATTGTCGCTCATGCGATAAGTGCCAGTGCATGTCATCTAAGGGACGGGCACGTCCTGTGCCTTTACAACTTTTTCCTATCCATTGTGACGGAACCTTGCTTAAGGGTCGCTATCGACTTAGTCGGCCCTTTGTCACCATCTTCCGAAGAGCACCGATATATTCTAACATTAAGTGACTTCTCTACTGGATTTCCAGAGGCAATGCCTTTGAGGGACATCGACACCATCTGTCTCTGAAGCATTGTTAGCAGTCTTCTCCAGAGTGGACAGAAGGACTCAGTTTACATCCAACCTGATTGTAGAGCTCCATAAGTTGCTGGGAGTGAAACCCATCTTCACTACTCCCTTCCACCCACAGGGAAATGGACATATTGAGCGGCTCCATGGTACTCTCAAGTCAGCCTTAAGGAAACTCTGTAGCGACAAACCCCGGGAGTAGCACAGGTATCTGCTACCAACCCTCTTTGCTCTCCGGTAAATACCTAACGGCCGCACCGGGTTTTCTCCCTTTGAGTTATTTTATGGCAGATGGATACAGGGCTCCCTATCTGTACTACGTGATTCGTGGAAAAACAGTACGTTCTCGAGTTGCGAGATAAATTGGCAGAGTGCACTCAGATAGCAGCCAACAATGCTAAGTCAGTAGCACTAAATACAAATCCTACTTTGACATAAAGTCACAGGATCGCCAGTTCCAGCCGGGTGATGAGGTGTTGGTCCTGCTACCGAGCAACACCAGCCCTACAAGGTGCTTGAAAGACGTGGCAAAGTGGACAGTTTAATTGACCTACCCAGGGAACCGAAACTTTACCACGCAAACATCCTGAAGAAGTACCATCGGCGTGCCCAAGTTAACCGAGTGGATATCCTGGATAAGACATCATCACCACCACCGGAGCTGGAAGATGCTGGTAAGACGCTTTGTATTATTGAGAACAATTGTGGTTTACTTAACGTCCCAGTCATAACCTCAAAGTCGCCGGATACTTCGAAACGGTCCATTTATCCTAATCTTTCCTGGCGTCAATCAGCAGGCATAGAAGACCTTTTCATTATACTCTGCCACTTTCTCTCAAAAGCCTGGTTGTACCACCACTGTGGAACACGACATCGTCCTCACGACCACCGGGAGAATCCAGGCAAAGCTCTACCCTGTGCCTCTCCACCTTCACGCATACAACACCAGCATACAGCACCAAGCTTGGTGTTGTGCTCCTACAGCACCATGAGGATCAATCACACACGGTAGCCTACGCCAGTCGGAAACTGCTGGATCAGGAACGACGATACTCCACCATCGAGCAGGAATGCCTGGCTATTGTTTCCGGGATTGATAAGTTTGATTTCTTCCCTAGAGGTAAGGAGTTCATTCTTGAGGTAGACCATAAACCTCATATACTTGGAAAAATTTAAGGGCAGGAAAGATAGAATTCTGCAATGGGCCTTGGGCCTCCAGCCCTACAAGTTTCGAGTAGTGCACGTCGCAGGCCCTGATAATATTGGGGCAGATCTGCTCAACCGCCTCAGTTCCGGGTGAAATATATATATATATATATATATATATATATATATATATATATATATATATATATTATATATATATATATATATATATATATATATATTGTGTGTGTGTGTGTGTGTGAGTGTCTTCATGGGTGCTCTTTCTTCGCTTGCCTTAGTTCCTTCATCGGCTGTGCAGCCGAAGCTTTTGTGGGGGCATGTGTAAGGCCACCGCAACTACACTTCCATCACCAGTCTCTCATCTCGATCGGGTCAAAGTGTATGATGGAGGTGAACGATCCTTCGAGCCGCCACTGACGCTGTGAGGCGCCGACGATGCTTCGAGCCACTGCCTCGTCTGCCTACCCCAGACAACTTCCTCCTGGTATTCTTCCCGAGCTGATGACGGATCCCGGGTAGGACCACTGTGGCAGACAGCTCTGTGCCTTCGCTGCTACCACACCTCCACCAAAGCTGGGTTCACTTCACGAAGGCTTTTCTGAAGGCTTGGGCTCCCTCCGGCTTGTGACTTTCACTGCCTGGCAACCCAGTACTCGCTACACGTCCACCCTTCTGTTCAACTGAATGTCACTACCAAGAAGGAGAGAGACACTACCATTTACTCCGGATACTACTGCTGCTGCTACTACTACTGTCATCACTACTGCTGGTGTGGCTGCCTGGCGAGGGCGAACTTCTCCGCGTTGAGAGTAATGCCATGAGCACGGCAGCGAGCAAGGACGTTGTTAACTCGGTGTAGGTGTGGCAGGGGCTCTTCGTCGTATATAAAGACGTCGTCTACCATCTTTACGCAGTTAGTAATGCCCTGAAGTGCGGCGTCGCCTCTGCGGCAGAAAGCGTCGCCAGTAGCGGCGAAACCCATTGGACCCCTAAGGTATTTGAAGCGACCATATGGTGTGATGAATGTCGTCAAGTGTTGATCTTCTCTGCTAATTCCATTTGCCAATAGCCATGAAGGGCGTCAACTGTGGTGTAAAACTTGTTACCTGGTTTGACACTTCGGATGGCTGCGAAAGGCGTAGGAGATGGATGAGCAGGCCGTGAGATTTGACTGTTCAACTTGGATAAGTCGGTAGTGATGCGCACGCCTCCATTCGGCTTGGGTACTGCGACGAGTGAGTGACACCAAGCTGAGGGTGTGTCGCTAGTGGGGGCGATGATGCCCTGAGCCTCCATGCTCAGAAGTTCCTGCCTGACCGCTTCTTGGTATGCGAGTGGAATCTGCCGAGGGGTGTGAATTGCGAAGGGTTGGGCGTCCTCTCGCAGGTAGATTCGCATCGGTGGCCCTACCATAGGCCGTAGTGGAGTCCTCTGAAGGTCTTCTTTTTTCAAGAGAACGTCGGCATATTCCTTCAAGAAGTACGATCTGGCTTGAGCAGATCAGGTAAAGGGGGGAGGTGGTGGGGAGGCGTGGGGGTTGTTGGTGTCCTTGCCGTGCCGCTCCGTGGCACCACTCTGCACCGCCGCGTGAGCTACCTGTGTGATGGGGCTGGGGAATTGTTCATGGATAAGAGCGAGTTCCCTACAACTCCTGTATGATAAGAGGGGAACAGGTATGTTGGGATGTACGTGAATCCACTCCTGGATACCTTTCCCTTTCACCTCTAGTTGAACCTGTACAGAACCGATGGCTGGCAGCATGAGTGAAGCGTCAGCACCGTAGATCGGCGTCTGTGTAGTCGGGTGAAGGTCCTCCAGTGTTAAGTCGATGGATATTAAGTGGTCTGGGCCCATAATGGTCGAGTCTGCACCGGTATCAGGCAACAAAGGAAGTGTACTTGTGCCTTTATTGTGGGTAATCTTGACCACAACGGACGGAGACGTGTCAGAAGGTCTGTTGTCCTCGATACGGCGGACGTTGGCGGCGCCCTTTCCCTTATAAGGCTGTACCGGTGGTGTATTGCTCCCTGTCTGCGTTGCGTCGGGTGTTGAAGGCTTTGTAGAGCGACAATACCGGTCAAAGTGGCCGCGTTTGCAGCACCCCCGACATGCAGCACTAAGGGCGGGGCACCGGGGAGTCTTGACGCGGTGTCCTTTCTTGCCGCAGTTACTACATACGTTGTCTGCCGCCTTGCATTGATCCTTGGCGTGAGAATGGCCGCAACAGTCGCATGAAGACGTGTCGGGAGACTGAGATGTCGTGGAAGACGAAGAAGAGTTACGCTGCTGCGCTTTCTTCCCCTTCATGTATGAGGAAACAGCACGAGCAGCAGTTGAAGGAGAGGTGATAGCGCTGGCTGTGCGTCTGGCTGCCTCATACGCGTCGCAGTGCTGTACTACCTGGTCCAGTGTATGAGTCGGTACTACATCTATGAGTTTTTGAACCAACTCCTGGTCGCTCACTCCCATCAGTATCACCTGTTTGAGTTGAGTCGATTCACAGTCAGCGTGGCCTCCCGTGCAAACCTCCACCGCTTCCGCGAGAGTTTTAACTCGTACATAAAACTCATTAAATCGTTCACCGATCATCTGGCGGCAGCTGAACAATTCACGCCGACGTAAAGCCTCATTGGTCTGGGCTTTGAAGTGTTCATCGAGCGTGGTAATGATGTCTTCAATGGGTGTAGAGTCGTCGTCTGGGTTCTGAAGACGGTAGTGGAGTGTGTGTAGCACTGCAGGACTGAGGCAGGTACGCAGTTGTATATGAACCTTACTCAGAGGCAGTGTAGCTAAGTCTGTCATCATTGAGTAATCTCGCCATCGTCGACGCCAATCCCGAAAACCCCGGTAAGAAGTGTCAGGTTGTAGCAGGGGTGGTGGCGATATGACATGAGCTGGCGCGCGGCTCGGAGTAGGAGTGGAGGAGGAGGAGGAGGAGGAGGAGGAGGTGGAGGGGGACGAGCTGTATGACGTCACTCCCGATGTGGCAGCAGAAAGTTTTGTCATCTGCTGGCTGAAAGCAGATAATAGAGCAGCAAACTCCTGTTGGCGCTGTCCCTCTCGCTGTCGTTCCTCCTCGCGTCACTGTTCCTCTCGCTGTCGTTCCTCCTCGCGTCGCTGTTCGTCTCGGCGCTCCATGTGTTGAAGGAAAGAGATCAACTCGGGTGGTGGGTATGCTTCAGCCATGTCTGAAGCTACTGTCGCTGTGTCTGGCTGGTCCTGTGGAGTTTTCTTTCCCTGTCTCTTACCGGGTGGCATTTATTTCTCCTTTAGACCAGGTCAACCCCTCAGAGTCTTCTCACAGAAAATAAATACGTTCCCGTGTGCAAGAGGGACCAGTGTGTGGTACTGTGCGTGGCGCCGGTGAGCCGGCAAGGGGAGCGTCCGTCAATGCTGTGTCAGCGATGAGGGGAGTTGTTTGTCGCCTCGGACTCCTGATGCCGGGCGGCGTGAAGCAATTTCCCCCCTATGTACTAGTGCCCGAGGGGCGACATTATGCTAACACTGACAAACACTGTACCATTGCACTGCACTGTACTAAGCGACGGTACACACATGTACACTTCACTGTAAGGCACTGTAGCACTGTAGAAGAGCTGTAGTGACGAAATGAAGCTGGTAGCGGGTGGCGTGGGTATGCCGGCAGGTTGTACTATCACATCACCAAAATTAATTATTCACTGCGCCATGTCCGTGCTGTTTAAGGTATCACCGTCCTATAGGTTCTTCTGGTGATAGAGGTGAGCACAACAAACACAGAATGTACGTTTTGTAGGTGCATTGGCTTAAATACAAAGAGCGCAACACGGAACGTGTATCTGACCTGGCTTGCCTCCGCTGATCTGATACGATAGCGTTGCCTGGCGTAGGGTGTGACTAGCAGTTGTCGTACCCCGGAGTTGTTTGTATGTTAGCTAGTGTATGTGTCCTAACTAAGCTAATGTGTTATTCCACACACCCGATACATGTATTGAAAAGTGATGGAGCAAGCACACATCCCTGCCTCACTTCCGTCTTCACGGGAAAGAAACTGGCTACACCCTCTCCACACTTCACTGGACTTACAATCCCGGAGTACAGTTCCCCTAATAGACCAATAATCCTTAGAGGAATCCCACAGAGACGCAGAAGATCCCAGAGTGTTTCTTGATGCACTTAATTGACATATGCTGCAAGAATCCCTTGCTGAAACTCATTCAGCGCTCCAAAAGTACACAAAGTGCTAAGAACAGGTTAGTTGTTGAGTTGTTAGGGTTGGACCCAGTCTGTTCAGGTCTCTGGTGTTTCAGCAGATGACTGCGGTACCGCATCAACAGCAAGAGGGCAAGCACCTTAATTGTTACGCTGATGAGTTGTTAGTTTTGAAAGTACCTTTTTCTCTTGTAAATAAGGACGAAAAACCTCGTTTTTAGTCAGACAGAATGGTTTCTAAATGCTATGAAGGAGCCAAGACAAACGTGCAACCCGAGGATCAAGGCCTCAACCCCAACAGCTCCTCACTGATATTGCAGATGCCAGCTGCCTTTTCACCCCTCACCTTTACTCTCTCTCTCTCTCTCTCTCTCTCTCTCTCTCTCTCTCTCTCTCTCTCTCTCTCTCTCTCTCTCTCTCTCTCTCTCTCTCTCTCTCTCTCTCTCTCTCTCTCTCTCTCTCTCTCTCTTGTCCGACTCAACCCAACCCACTTCTATCAGGACATCTGATTGATTATCTACTTCCTCCTTGTCACGCCTTCTCATTCTGTCATGCCCACAATTCATTTAAAGAGCTCTGTTCCCCGTGCACACGCATAATTCCATCATTTTACATTGTAATCTACTACTTCAATGTCTTTGTCATCCACATCACGCAACTCATCATATCTTCACCACTTATTCTTTCTTCATCTGTTGTCGTTATCAAGTTGTATCAACGAGAAAGAAAATGCAAGCTCCTGACTACTACAAGTTTTACGTTTACCCCACTTGAAAGATATACTTACCATGCTGTCCAGCTACACCACCTACCCACGTTGTCCATGCCTACCACTCGAGCCACAAGCTACCAAATAACCTCACATTACTGGCCAAGCACACCAAAGGCTGCTTGGAGGATCCACCGTAAACATCTATTCATCTACATCTGATAGGAGCCAACTATCTTTTGTTCAGATAGTTCTCACCTGAGGACGAAGGTTACTATTATTCAAATAATAATCGACATCATCAGCTAGATCCTCGTATAGTTATGGTAATGGTTGCTGGTAATAGAGCCATGTGGACCAACATATATTTTGTTACCAGCCCTCTCAATGACAGTGCCAGCATTAAAGTCCCCCAAGACAATAAGTGTATTATAAATGGGAAAATGGTCCAATACAGATACATGTTTGGCGTAAAACATCTCCTTTTATTCAGTGTCATACACCTTAGTAGGAGCGCACACTGCCACAACAGACATGAAGCCTAAACTATGTTTCATCTTCAATTGTATTATACAGTCATTAATCGGAGTAATCTCTATAACTAATGGGTGCAGTGCGCTGGAAATTCCTGTTTACTCCCTTGACATGGTAACCTTTGCACATGCCAGACCAGTAGTGAGTAAAACCCTTGCTATTGGTCTCACCACTGTCAGGCCTTTTTGTCTCAGAGAGGCCTACCATATCCACTCTCAGCCTACTGAGCTCATCCGATAGATTAAGCAGTGATCCTCTGAAAGGCTGAAGACACGCCAGGAGCTCACACAAAGAACCCTTGGTAGCTTTACCCATTAAATGGTCCGACTGGCAGGTGTGCAACCACACCAGCACGCCCAAAATCCGAAACAAGATGAGGTAGGAAAAGAGGATTTATGTAAGGTACATATGGCTGACATTAATCCAGTTTTCATGGTTGTTTTGTGATGTACTATGAAAATTATGTGTTCCAGGATGAACTTTGAATAAACGCACGGAGGACATAATATGCGTTGATGATGGAGCGTAAGTGGCGGTGAGGGCATTGCGTAAGTGCTGTTGAGGCACTACCCTTGTTTGGCGTCCTGTTTTTCTCTGTGACTAGTACGTTCAGGAATGGTACGTGGTCATCTCTGACCTCTTCATATCTGAAGTTGAAGCTGAAAACTGTTGCGAGTTCTTCGTTAAGGGCATTCAGCTCTTCTTTGATTTTTACTCTTACGAAAATCTAATCTATGTAGTGGTAGTAGATGAAAGCCTGGTTGTCACAAAGATAATCTCTTTCTATGGTTCCCACGAAAAAAAATTAGCAAAGGACTACGAAGGGGCTTCCCATTCCTACGCTGTCAATTTGTTTATACGTCTTTAGTGCAATTTCCTGGCATTGCTTATAGTCCGTTCTTGCGGATGTCAAGCTTGGATGGGTCTTCATTTCACCACGTTTGATCGAGGACGTAGCTCTTTGTTCTCTCAATCGAAACATTTGTGAAAAGGTTTTCAACGTCCAGGGAAGTGATGACTTGCTCTTTGATTTGAGATAATGTGTTGAGGATTTCCAGGAATTTGCTACGACATGACAGTGAGTAATCTGCTGGAAGGTGAGGTTTATGGATTTTGTTTAGTTTATTGCCTCTGGCGTAAATTTGATTTGGTCTCGCCTTTTAAGTGAATGTTAAGTCGGGGACAAGTGTGATGTAAATGCAACTAAGATTTGAGAGCCTTGATATAATATGCACCATAGAGTTTTCAGGGTTTTCCAAAATTTATGGATTCTAATCCAGTTCAATGCTGGAATCTTAGTCTTCCTGTTTTCCTCTATGCACATTTTCTCTTGCTTATTATTTTCTCTCTCCTCATTTTCATTCCAGAGCTGCCTTTTCCTTCTTTGTGTCCCTGCACTCTCGAAATTTATGTTTTCCAACATGTGGCATCGATTCTACATTAATTAATCACGGGGCCCATAAGCCAGGAGACACGTCACCTCACCTACCATATGGTGCCACTTCCAGTGGTCATGGCTCGCGGATTTCCAGGACAGCTCGTTTCGTTTATAGTCTAAGTACTAGCAAGAGACATTGATTGGCCATAGACTTGAAATCTTGCTTCCTTCATCCTGAGTTATCCCTTTCGGAGACTATCAAACAAGTAGAATTGTTATCCTTGGGTAGCGTACTACATGTCCATATAACCGCAGGTGGCGTTGGCGGATTATGCTGGTAATGAGCATCAAAAATAAGTCTAACGGGTTTCACACAAAGTTATATTAACCGTAGTACCTTATGATCTTGAAAAGGCATCTAGTACCAAAGTCATCAATTCGTCTATGCCTCACACCCATGGAGTAAGAGAGGGATGATTATCAACTTAAAGGTCCAATTCTTCATCCATCTTCACAGGTACCCATAACGCCAAATATTAGAACTAGTCGAATCCATAACGCTGTGAGCCAAGCCAATCCAAGTTATGACTTTATGACTATGATTTATTACTATTATTTATGACTTTATGGCTTGACCCATCACCGTTACACACTGCACTACCAATGCATGCGAAGTTTTCCGAGATTTCAATGTACTTGTCACAAGTAAAGGCAGACTGTATTGTTTCATCCACTAAGCCTCTGAAAACTTGAACCTTGGTCTTTGGTCAGAAAACATGAGGTCCCCGTGGCTTTGGCTTCTCGTGCATTGTCTCTAGAGCTATTACCAGAATCTCTATTGACTCACCAAATATTACTGCATCATCGACGAAAAATCAAGAGATTTAATCACACTATTATGTACAGATGCTTCATAATGACTCCGTTCTAATCATCTGCCAAATACCTTATCTTTGAAACTATTGAAAAGTGACGGAACAATCACGCATCCCTACCTGAGCTCTTCTATGCTTTATAACACTCGCAGTAGCAGAGTAAATAAGGCATTAACTATTGCAGAAATCCCACGGAAACGCAAAAGATTCCATAATGCCTCTTGATGCACTGAATCAAACGCCTTCTTGAAATCAACATAAGCTGCAAGCATCCCTTCTATAAACTCACATCAGTGCCCCACCAGTACGCAGCACACTACGACCAGGTCAGTTGTAGAGTTACCAGGCGAGAACTCAGACTCTTCAGGTATCTGGTGTTTCGGCAGGTCACTGCAGATCCGCATCAACAGGAAATGGAGAAGAACATTTCCTGGTACGCTTAGCAGTGTTACACCGCGGTTGTTGCTGCAGTCTGAAAGGTTCCCTTTCCCCTTTCAGATAGAGGCGACCAAACCCTTTCTTTTAATAGTCAGGGGAAAAGAGTAGCTGAATGCAATGCAAGTCAAGACACCATACAGCCCACGGAAAAAAAATTCATTCCTGGCTATGGAAAGCTTTGCGTTGATGTTAGAGATACTAACTGCCTTTCATCCCCCTGCTATGTCATAGCCTTTTTTTTATACCAATGGAGTGTTCAGATTCGTTAAAGAGCGGATCAGAATCCAGCATCTGTAACCCAGCAATTTGGAGCTGTTCGCTTGGATGATCCATCGCGAACGAAAAAGACTCGAAAAAGACTTTAAATGTCACTGGACAACGTCAGCGAATTCCCTGACACACTTCTAGTCTCTCCTTCGTAAAAGAGACTTGTACTGGTCGTGGTTCCCAACACGTCTGGCAACACGACTCCCCTTAGTGTATTGTCCAGTGTCTCTACCGAAAGGAAGACACTTCGTGATATCACACACTCCCCAATACATACATTGACGTTTGAAGGTATCCTATGGCTCTTCTGGGCCCTCAAAAGCGTCACACACTCCAAATCGATTGGAGAATGTAACCACATACTCCTTGGCACATGTCAAGTCCTTCAATTTCTCAAGATGAAACACGGTGTGGTTATAACTTGGATGATTTCTGGACTTCACATGAATCTTGAGTGTAGCAATAGCAGGCCTGTGATCAGTTGCAAAGAACTGCAGTTCTGGAGGATCTTTTTTATGAGTACTAACAAGGATATGGTAGATCTCCTTCACTACCCCTCTGGCATTGCTATAACAATTCCAGCGGTACAGAACTGGACTTTGATCCCCAAAACCTGCAGTTTTCAGTCATGTGGTTCTTCAGAGCTTCAGAAGAAAAGAGGTGTTGCCGTTCATGGATTCTGGAGCCAACATTTTGTTTGCAGCCAGTTCTCTCAGTTTCAGTGACCGCTTTAAAGTCACCCAAAAGAATGAGTGCTTCGTGACAGGGACACTAGTCCAGTATGGATTCGAGTTTAGTGCAGAACATCTTTTCTTCAGTTTCACATGCTTCAGTTGGAAAGTACACTACAACAACAGACATTAATCATAGAATATGCATCAGCCTTACTCACATTATACACTGATCAACCGGAGAACCTCTACAACAGACGGCTGCAATCTGCTGGAGATGCCTATGACTACCCCGTTTACATAGTGACCATTGCCCATACCACCACACCAGTAGTAAGAAAAACAATTGCTGCTGATCTCTCCACTTGTCACAGAAAGCCTCACTTAATCCATCAAAAGCTTGTTGAGCTTATGCCATACGTGTAGATGAGGCATTCAGTGATCTTCTTAGAGGTTCAAAACTTTCCAGGACCCCACACCTAAAACACCCCAGTGTTTACTTCAGGAAAGGTCCGACAGGCAGATGCCTTGTCTACAACCTCACCTACACTCACAAGCTTAAAACAGAAATGTGCAGGAAGGGACGGGTCCTCCAGCCCATTTCAGGAAGAATGGGTCTTGCAGGTTTTGTTCTGCGTCCGTTTTACAGGCAGACAGACCTTTCTTATGCCAAAGTACGATTCAACTCCTAAGAAAAACAAAACTCAAAAGTCATTTATCTAGATAAACCTATTTATGTTCTCGGCCTCTTTTCTGACTTCTCTGGCTATATATATATATATATATATATATATATATATATATATATATATATATATATATATATTAATGATTAGATCTCAACAGTGGTTAAATTGTATCACTCTCTGCCTTCTTAGAGGTATCCATCCTTGGAAATTTAAATGTTTACTGATGGGTTTCGTGTATTTCCCAACTTGTTTACTTGACCCGAGGAAGGGAACTCACGGGTAACTTTTCTGCTTGATTGAGATTCATTAATATATATGTTCTTGATTAGGTAATTTACTTTGTTTCATGTTTTTTTATCGTTATTTTCGTTATTTATTATATTCTGATTTATATTTACAAAATTAATATTGATTATTCCTGGTGTGATGATGGCTACCTGACACGTCAGCTTGACACGTCAGCCAGCCTAGTTGTGTTTGTGAGTTCCCACCTGGTATAAATGTCTGTCACCGCCTAGCATCCGTTTTGTTTGGTAGCCCACTCCTCCTCTCTGCCGGTTATGTCTATTATGAAGAGGCTGCAGGTGTACTCATGGCTTAGGACAGTTGAAATTTAACATTTATCACCAGCTTTTGCTTTCTTCTTTCTTCTTTTACAATGTTGGTTAAGAAATCTTCAGTTCTGGTATCACCCATGACCACCAGTATATATATATATATATATATATATATATATATATATATATATATATATATATATATATATATATATATATATATAT
>CM035223.1:14847383-14860729 GCA_020233015.1 Callinectes sapidus | reverse complement strand
TATAGAGCGCTCTCTCTCTCTCTCTCTCTCTCTCTCTCTCTCTCTCTCTCTCTCTCTCTCTCTCTCTCTCTCTCTCTCTCTCTCTCTCTCTCTCTCTCAAATGTCCAAAACAGTGACGAATATAACTATTTTTTTCCATACCTTTTTTTTTACTGCCAAAAAAGAGAAAACAAAAGAAAAAGACAATTACACTTATAGTGAGTGTGAATATTTAGATTTAGTGTTTTTAGAGATTGATGCTTAGTACAGACTTTATATTTCTTACCTTGCCAAAATTGAATTACACCAAAGAAAGCTCTAAAAGGCGTATGTGCACAGAACATTTTCTACTTTGACTAACTTGTGAAAGACTGATGAAAATCACCATCCAAGTTAAAGTCACGAAATATATGCCCATAACACGGTTGAGGGAAAGAAGAAAAGACCGATTGTTGAACACACTTGAAGATAACTATAATGGTAGCCAGTATAAGAAAACAATCATGATGGGATTTTTTAAAGCAAGATTGGGTTACGACAAAATTGGAATTGAACAAACCATAGATATTTTGGTGGAGCACCGAAAAATGAAGAAGGAGAAAACTTGATTAAATTATTCGTAAGTAGTAATTTCAAAATCATGAATGGTTTCTTCAAACACGGAGCACATGTACGCAAAATAAAAATGGAATATCCATGCAGAGAAATTCGACCAGAAGTCTGTTATCGAATATATCATACATAACACCAAACAAGAAAATAATAGAAAATGTTAAAGCAATTCCGGGAATGAGTCAGGACTAAAACCATAGTTTAGTAGTAGGTCAGATGAAAATTCCGAAAGTAAAATTTCCCCCAAAACAACAACAACAACAAAAAAAAATAATAACATAATCCTTAAAATATTCGGAAGTAAAACGAAATTGCAAAGCAAATATTGCTAAGAAATAGAGGAAATGGACGGTGAAGAATCAAGATGGGAAGAAATTCAGGATGATGATGATGATGATGACGATGGAGTAGAGCGAAAAAAAAAAAAAAAACACTCACCTTGGTGGAATGAAATAAAAAAAAAAAAAAAAAAAAAGATGACAGCATGGCTGAAACTAAGAACGCCTGAATCAAGTGAAGAATGTGTAGAGATAAGAGCAAAGGTGAACAAAGACGAGATTAAAGGCAAGAGAAATTGGTGGCAAGAAAACTGACAAGAGTATAATCAGGATGTACAAAGAGGCAAAAATAAACTTTATTGACTCGCAAAGGCATACCGAAAGCCCAACTCTGGAATAACAAACATCAAATATAATGAAGAAAATACAATCAAGAAGTACATTTTAGAAGAAATTAACAACCGTGGAAGAAAAAAAATCCGATTCTTATTGAATGAGGAACAGCCCAAGAAAGAACTAGAGCATGGGACAAAAACCCAGATAGGAGAGGAATAAAATATAATAACAAAGGCTGAGAATAACGAGACATTGACAAACATAATTAAGTCCTCAGGCAACGATGGTATAGCCAGAAGATTAATAAAAGAGGGAGGAGATACACAAAATTATTTTATTAATAAATGAGATAAATGAGTAAAAAGTAAAATTCAGGAAGAAAGGGGAGAAAACACTTAAACACTTATCAAAGAACATATATAAAGGCAGAACAGAGAAAACGGAATGCCAGAACAACAGAGGAACAATATTGATTAACTACATCACCAAAATTTATGAGAGGATTTCAGAGAAGAAAGCAGAGACTATACATAAACAAGACTGGGGAAATAACAAAATGGATTTATAAGAGATAAGAGTACAACAGACACAATGTTTGCTTGAAGACTCCCAATAGAAAAATCCTCGAAGCTCAAATGCCCATCATACATTGCTTTCATAGACTTTTAGAAAGCATTTGATTCACTTCTTGCTGTTAGTTTACTCACATTCAGCCTCTTCCGAAACAATGTGAAAGTTATAATCCTCTATACTATCTTAAACATCTGTCAATTCATAATCTTGTGTCTGATCGCCAGTATGGCTTCCGTCAAGGTCGCTCTACTGTTGATATGTCTTTCTAAACTGAGTCTGGGTAACCTTCTTTCAGAGATTTTGATCAAACTTTTGATGCCACCTTAGATACATCAAACGTTTTTGATAGAGACTGCCACAAAGCTTTGATCTCAAAACCACCCTCATACGGTTTCTATCCTTCTCTCTCTGCAACTTTGTCTCAAGTTTCCTCTTCGACCGTTCTAATGCTGCTGTGATGAATGGCCACTGTTTTTCAAAATCTATTAACAGCAGTTTTCCTCAGGGCTCCCCCCTTTTTCTACTTTTTTTTTTATGAATAATCTCCTAAACCGAAATTCTTGTCCTATCCATTCTTACGCTGATGATACCACCCTAACCTTTTCCGTGTCTTGCCAGACACGATCAACTCTTAGGAATACTTGAGCGGAAATTAAATATAAGCTTGTAGGAAGGACAAGGAAGACAGAATAGCCAAGTCTAGAAAAGTAACTAGTACAACAAAGGTAGAAAATTGTTTAATTGCTTATTTCTCGAACTGCAGAAGTATTTTAAATGAGATAGATTTGTTATAGAGACTAGTATGTATCGGAAACTTTAATACAGGGTAGGGCAAATCAAATGCCGGAGTTTTAAAAGGCGCGTGCAACGGCTGTGGTGCTGATGGTAAGATGTGTGTAGTCTCGTTGTGACCACCGAATCCCGCCGTTTACAATAACAGCCTTAGTCAGGTGAACATCGCGTCTTTGCAATGCGCACGTTTCTCGAAAATGGCCGTTCTGTCATCACCACCCAGCGTGCCTTCTGCCTGCACTTCAACATTCCACGTCATGGTCGCATCCCTGATGGCAAGGCAATCAGGCGTTAGGTTGAAGCATTGGAAGAAACTGGCTCCACAAGTACAGCTAGGGATAGTGGAAAACCAAAAACGGTAAGAACACCAGAAAATGTGACCTTAGTTAATTAAAGCAGCTGTCGAACAGTCACCAAGACGCTCTGCCAGGAAGCATTCATTTGCATTGGCCATGTCTAACCGACCTTTAAGGCGGACATTACCTCACGATTTTCGTTCCATCCATACAGAATAATGATTGTTCAAGAATTGAAGCCCACTGACTTTAAAAATCGCAGGAATTGCTACCAGGAAAGGTTGAACCGCATCCCCGAACCGTCAACTTTTTTCAGCAGAGACAAGGCCCTTTTCAACCTTTCTGGAACCGTGAATAAAGAAAATTGTAGGTATTGGGTTGAAAAGAACCCAAGAGAACTTCACCAGAAACCGTTCTATTCCCCTAAAGTTACTGTTTGGTGTGCTCTTTTCCAAATTTGGGGTTATTGGGGCTTATTTCTTTGAGGAGGATGGAAGATCTGTCAACGTCAACTCTCAACGTTATCTTGTGATGTTGGAAGACATTTTTTAATCGAAATTGGAAAAAGTAAGTGAGGAAACAAATCTGGGAGAAATTTGGTTCCAACAAGATTGAGCAACAGCCCACACTGCTCAAGTTGCAATGGTCAAATTGCAACAGATGTTCTGAACACGCCTCGTCTCTCATAAGGGTGATGTCGAGTGGCCCCCACGCTCACCTGATATGGGCATTTGCGACTTCATCCTATGGGGATATCTCAAGGAGAAAGTCTTCAGAAGTCGGCCACACAACTTAGAAAAATTGAAGATACGAATTCTGGAGAAAATTGCTGCAATACTCCTTGAAATGTGCCGAAGAGCAGCAGAAAACTTCAGACATCGGCTTCAAGAGTGCATCGCTAAAATCAATCAATCATGGGGGACATATGCTTGGAGGCGCGTTTCCTCGCCTACCCTAAGGTGCCACCCCTGGCGGTCACGCCTCGCGAGTCCCCACGTAGGCTCCCTTCCCATACTGAGTGACTCCCAGCAGGAGGTATCGATTTTCCGCAGTCAAGAGTTCTGTGGGCCTCCTCGTGGCCTCCTTCAAGTTGGGTTATCCCTTTCGGAAAAAAAAAAAAATCCGATAAGCAGGATCGGCTTTCAGGTATCGCGCCATATGCCCATATAGCCGCAGTTGGCGCTAACAGACTATACTAGTGATGTGCCTCGAATTGGTCTCACAGAACAGTCCCTGATTTGACACAGTCATTGCAGCGGTATCCCATGACCCTGCGAAGGTATCTAGTACAAAAGGCATCAATTCGCCTGTTGAGGTCGGCGTTAAGTGTCCATTTCTCACAACCATAGAGAAAGATAGAGACCACCAGTGACTTGAAAATCGGAATCTTTGTCCGTCTGCATAGGTATCGACAACACCAAATACTCGTGTTGAGCGAGTCCATAACGCTGTGGGCAAGGCCAATCCGCCGTGTTACTTCTTGGTTCGAGCCACCGTCGTTATACTTCCAAGATATGTAAAGTTTTTCATGATCATGATCCTCCAGTACGCCTCCAAACACCTGGACCTGGTTTTTGGCCCAAAAACCTAAAGTCCCAAGGGCTTCACCTCCTCGTGCAGTGCCTCTAGAGCCATTACCAGAACTTCCAGTGACTCACCAAAGATTGCTGAATCATCAGCAAAAACTAGATCTGTAATACTCCACAATGACTGTTCCACAACTCTGCCTAGTACCCAATCCATGCATGTGTTAAAAAAAAATGAAGGAAGCATGCAGTCCTACCTCACACCCGTATTCACAGGACTTCACAGCACTCACAGTCCCGGAGTGCAGGCCAGACCAATAATTTTTTCAGGAATCCCATGTAAACGAGAAGATCCCAGAGTGTTTCTCGATGCACTGAGTTATACGTCTTCTTAAGATCGACTTAAGCTGCAATCATTCCCTCTCGAAACTTATGTCGGCGTTCTACCAGTACGCGAAGCGCTAGGATACGGTCCGTTGTTGACTTACCGGGCGTGAACCCTGACTGTTCAGGTCTCTGGAGGGTCAGTGGGTGATTGCGGATCCACATCAGCAGGAAATGGGCAAGCACCTTGCCTGGTACCCTGAGCAGTGTTATTCCATGGTATTTTTTATTTCTATTAATCTACACAAAGAGGGCTTTTTATGGGAATTTATGGGCTAAAGGAGACCACCTAATTGTGACCTCCTATCTGAAAGCCCACTCACTTGGGAACCGTTACCCCGAGTGGACGCCCAGTCTCCACCTGGACCGTAGCCAGTATTCGAACCCATGCGTTCGGGGATCCCAAGGACCACAGAGCGCAAACAATTCCGCTGTACCACGGCGGTTGTTGTTATTGCAGTCTTGACGGTTCCCTTTCCCCTTCAAGATAGGGACGACCGACCCCTTTTTCCAATCAGGAGAAATGGTACCTGAATGCCATACAGCAGCCAATACAGCATGCAACACACGCATCATGGCTTCACAACCAGCTTTGAACGGGTCCACACTGATGTTACAGATGCCAGCTGCCTTTACACCCCTCAACTTTGGCACAGTCTCTTTGACATCATCAATGGAGGGTGCAGTTTCGTCAATGGGTGGATCACCATTAAGCATCTGCAACCTTCCAGTCCGGAGCTGTCCGCTTGGAGGATCCACCGTGAAAAGCTGCTCAAAGTACTCAGCCCAACGAGCTATCTGCCCATCTGCGTCCGATACGAGGCAACCATCTACTGTTCGAATAGCACTCACCTGAGAAATACACTTGGAGTGGAGTTTCTTCAGAGCTCGATAGACAGGTCTAAGATCATTAGCATTTAAATGGCACTCGATATCCTCAGCGAGACCCCTGACATACCTCTCCTTGTCTTTTTTTCAGTGGAGTTCTAGTCCTACGTGACAGAGCCCTTTACTGATCAAGGTTCCCAGCAAATCTGTCTGCACCACTCTCCTTAATACTTTTCCAGTGTCTCCACCGAGGTGAAGCCACTTCGTGACCTCGGGCGCTCCCTAATGCATTCCTTGGTCGCCTCAAGAGTCTCACGTTTGAAGGTATTCCAGAGCTCTTCAGGGTTCTCAAGGGTTTCGAGCGCTCCAAACTGATTGGAGACCGTCATGTGAGGTCCTTCAGATTCTCAAGATGAAAAACAGTGTGGTCATATCTTTTAAGCTTTTTGGATTTGACATAAAGTTTGAGTGTACCAACAACTAGCCTGTGATCGGTCGCAAAGAACTCCGAAAAACCCTGCAGTTCTGGAGGATGTTCCAACGAGTACTGATAAGGATATAGTCAATCTTCTTCGGTAGCCCCTCCGGCATTGTTATACCAATTCTAGCGCTGGAAACCTGGTATCTGATACCAAGAACTCGTAATTCTCACCCTTCTGGATCTTGCAAAATTTAAAAGGAAAGAGCTGTTGTCATTTCCAGGACCAGGACTATAGGGACCAACACATATTTCATAGCCATCCCTTTCTGTGCCAGTTACAGCACTAAAATCGCCCAGGACAATGAGTGCATCACGATGGGGTGACTGGTCCAGTACAGAGTCGAGTTTTGCGTAGAACATCTCCTTCTCTTCAGTTTCACACAACTCGGTAGGAGCATACACAACAAAGACAAACATGAAGCCTAAAGTATTATTCAGCCTTTATCGCATTATACGATCATCAACCGGAGTAACCTCTACAACAGATGTCTCCAGTCTGCTGGAGAAGCCTATGGCTATCCCCTTGACATGATGACCATTTCTCATGCTGGACCAGTAGTAAGTAAAACCATTTCTACTGGTCACTCCACTACCAGGCCTCCTTGTCTTAGAGAGCTTCACCATATCCCCCCTCAGCCTACTGAGCTCATCCGATAAATGAGGCAGTCGGTGATCCTCTGACAGACTCAGAACATTCCAGGAGCCCAAGCTCAGAAACCCTCGAAGGTTCACTCCAGGGGTGGTCTAACGTGGAGGTGCCACATCTACAGCTCCACCGGCATCCCCAAAATTAGAAATAGGGCTAGGACTAGGGGGTCCGCCCGCCTCTCTCAGGACACAGGGCTCCTGCAGGCTTTCCCCTGCATCCGTCATACCGATAGGCAGGCCCCTCTGGTGCCTCGGCACGGGAGAGGTTTGCACGGTTGGACCCCCTAGCAAATCTGGATCGGGGCGGTGGCCTGAGGCTTGCCCTCGCCTAGAGCCCCTACCCCGACCTCTACTTCAAAAACTGGTGACGGCTGTGGATGTATTTTACAGGGAGGGGCTGCAAGCCTCACTCCAACCAGCTAGGTCAGCCATGGGCAGGGACACTGGTATCCCTAGGGGAAAGAACCATACCCTTGCTGCCCAAAAAGGAGGAAGGGGAGACACAGATGACAAGAGACAGAGGGGGGAATAAGCTATGGCCACTATCTTCCTGATGCCATCTTCAAAATGTGATCACACAAATAGCATTGTATTTTGATTCGAATAAAGCAACAAATAATTTTGTAAGAATTTTTGTACTTTTCCTAATAGCCTTTCAAAACCCTGGGATTTGATTTGCCCCCAGACATGTCAGGATAAGTATTTACTCCAGAGATCACCGTGGTACAGTGGAACCGCTTGCACTCTGGGGTCCCTGGGATCCCCGAGCGCATAGGTTCGAATACTGACTACAGTCTGAGTGGAAATTGGGGGTCCACTCAGAGTAACGGCCCTCTAGCGGGTGGGGTTTCAAATAGGAGGCCTCCATTAGGTGATCTCCTTTAGCCCATAAATTCCCATGAAGATGCTCACTTTGTATAGATAAAAAAGAAAAAAAAGGTTAAAGTCTATACTTATACACTATTTCATATAGACAGAGATAGAAAGAATGGCTAAGCAGTTGCTGTATGGGTTAGGCACATACTAATACTTAATAAAAATAAAAGTAAAATAAGACAGATAGCAACACTGAATCGTTGTGGATGGATGAAAAAAAAGTAAGAAAACATTACTTGCGGGTTATTGTATATGCCACTGAATGCTATAGATGAAAGAAACTCCTCACATTGGCGGGAAATAGGCCTACCAGGTACAGTCAGATATATGTTTTGGGTGATGTCAATTATAGGAATGTGATTAGAAATTGATGATAGGCTATAAGAAAACAAATTAATTTATTTTGGTAATCCAAGATAATTTCGTGAAACAGGTATTCCTAGAACCTACACGAGTGAGTAGTATTCTAGATTTAATTCTGACAAAGAAGGATAAACTGATTGGAGTAATTGTCTGGTAATAGGGAGGGAAAGTCACGTAAGATTCAGGATGGATGAAGAGGAGGGGTAAGGTTGGGCAGGGTTAGGTGTGAAGGGAGAGAAAAAGAGTATGCGATAAGCACCCTGGATGACTCACCTCGGGTTAGGATGGGTGAAATGAAAGTAGAGGAGAAGGTTTAAAAGGCCTATTAGCTGCCAGGCAGCTAATATGCCTTATAAAACAACGAGATCACAAAAGACTAAAACTAAATGGGTTACAAATAGACTAAAGCAATACATAAGACAGAAAAGAAGTAATTATCAGAGGTTAAAGGTAGGAGAAGAGGATCTAAGACCACAATATAACAAATTAACTAGAACATCCAAACGATTCATGAGGAAAGCTAAAAGCAAATGTGAGATTAAGTAAGCCAGCCAGATAAAGACGGATTCAAAAGAATGAATTATGTTCAGGTTTATGAGACGAAAACAAATTAAGATTTAGGCCCATTAAAGACAGCTTACACAGAGCTGATTAGTTCTGGGGAGAGGAATAGCAATATAATTCACGATCGCCTCACTGCATCGCAGCAAGAGATGTTATCAAAACAGCATCTCCGTGCATCCGCTCACACTTTCGAAATAAGTGATCTTGTATTTCATTAACATGTTCGTCATTCAAAGTCAGATCCGCTCTTACATGGTCCACACCGTATTGCTGAAAAACTTCGTGAACACAAAGTCAAAATTCCAGATCCTCAAAACTTATTCGGGTGTGGTGTACATGATGATCACCTTAAACAGTTTATAGAAGCATTGATTAGTTGCATATGAGTTCTCCAGTTCCAACCTTCTCAGGGACTGAGAACTTAACTCATGACATACCTTTTTCATACAAACAAAAAATTCGTTCATTCTCAAAATTCTTTATCTCTCCAAGTGCCATTCATATCCCTTCTTGATTTATTATATGTAAATATGTATGTATCCTAAATTACCTGTATGTATAAATGTCTGTATTAGTTTACTTATCTGCATGTCAATCAACCTTTGAATACCTGTATGCATAAATGTATATATTCTTTCAATTATCTATGTGTCAATGTATATCTGATTATCTATATGCATAAATGTATATAATATTTCAATTATCTTAGATTATCTCTATATATTTGTATATATCTTCATCATTCTGGTTCTTTCCTTTTCTATTTTTTATTATTTTTTTTCTGCAGCCTTGATACCTAAGACTAATAACTTTTCCATGCCTATTATACATCATTCTTCGCTAAAGTATTCAACCAGTTTTCACAACCACTCCTTATTTTATCTGATAAACTCTAAAACTGCCAAACTATTTATGTATTTCCAATTTCATATTACTATAAATTTGAAAGGCAAGACTTCAAGATATTGCTCTCTAGGTTTTGGCTATAGAGACTTAACATTTGAGTGGACATTTTTATGTATTTGCTTTCTGGACAAACTTTCTACATGTATGAAATAAATAACTTACATACAAATGAACACTTTCCAATACAAATTTTTCTGTTTTCTCTCTATTGTCCTTAATTCGACGTGCGATCACCTCTTCTCTCCAGTATGTTATGATACCAGTGTCCTCCATGCGATTAATTAGTTGGAGAAAACGGGCATAATAAGGAGCTCCTTTTCTGAAAAAAAAGAAGAAATGAAAAAGAATATATATATATATATATATATATATATATATATATATATATATATATATATATATATATATATATATATATATATATATATATATATATATATATATATATATATATATATATATATATATATATATATATATATATTGTGGTGTTAATGGTTATTACAATTTGTAAGTTAAGTAGGTGCTTCGTGATACCTTTCGGTTATAGTGTGTTCGATGCTTTTGTTTCGTCGTGTAATGTCTGAAAGACTAAGAATAGTGGTTAACTCTTGCATTAGAGAGGTGGACAGAATAGGGGTGAGAGGAAGAAGCAAGTCTTGTGCAGCGAGGCCGCGGGAGCAGGGTAGGCACGCAGTTAGCGAGATCTGAAGAGCAGTTAGCATGAAAATAGCGGTAAAAGAGAGCAAGAGAGGCAACATTGCGGCGATGAGAAAGAGGCTGAAGACAGTCAGTCAGAGGAGAGGAGTTGATAAGACGAAAAGCTTTTGATTCCACCCTGTTCAAAAGAGCTGTATGAGTGGAGCCTCCCCATACATGTAAACTCCATACATGGGCGGATGAGTCCCCTGTATAGAGTTAGCAGTTGGGGAGGTTCATAGAAGTTCATAGAAGTGTTCATAGAAGCTGTTTTAGCTAGAGAGATGTGAAGTTTCCAGTTTAGATTACTAGTAAAGGATAGACCAAGAATGTTTAGTGTAGGAGAAGGAGACAGTTGAGTGTCATTGAAGAAGAGAGGATAGTTATTTGGAAGGTTGTGCCGAGTTGATAGGTGGAGGAATTGAGTTTTTGAGGCATTGAACAACACTAGGTTTGCTTTGCCCCAATCAGAAATTTTAGAAAGATCAGAAGTTAGGCGTACTGAGGCTTCCCTGCGTGAGCTGTGTACTTCCTGAAGGGTTGGTCGTCTATGGAAAGACGTGGAAAAGTGCAAGGTGGTATCAGCATAGGAGTGGATAGGGCAAGAAGTTTGGTTTAGAAGATCATTGATAAAAGCTTTTGATATGTCTAGGGCTACAGCAAAATTTCCCTATTACGAGCTGGAATGATAGAAAAGAGTCAATCTCTTTGGAGAGCCCAAGTCCTAGTTACTAATGACGAAAAGCACAGGAGACGCATGATAGTTGACTATTCTAGGACCATTAACCACTTCACTCAGCTTGATGCCTATCCTATGCCTCGAATCCCTGACTTAGTACATAAAATGGCCAAACACAGGATTTTCAGTAAAATTGACTTGAAGAGCGCTTATTACCAGTTACCTCTTAGAGATTCAGAAAAAAAAATACACTGCATTTGAGGCTGATGGACAATTATTTCACTTTAATATAATGCCTTTTGGCCTAACTAATTCAGTTGCTGTTTTCCAGAGAGTCATGGATTCCATTATTGGTGACTCTGGTTTACAATCTACCTATGCCTACATTGATGATGTAATAATATGTGGGGAGCGACAGGAGGACCATGATAGGAATCTTCAACGCTTCAGAGAAGCAGTCTCTAAGTATAATCTCTCTTTGTACTTGTGAAAATGCCACTTCAGTCAAAACGAAATTACTTATCTAGGGTATTGCATATCTAATGGTTCCCTGCGACCCGACCCAGATCGCATTAAGCCTTTGATGGACCTGCCTGTACCTACTAATTCATGTTCCCTGAAGCGAGCTCTTGGCCTCTTCTCATACCATTCCATTTGGATTCAAGACTATTCGAGACGCATTCAACCCATTTTAAATAATACTTCCTTTCCACTTTCTCCTGAAGCTATTAAGTGTTTCGAAGCACATAAAGCTGATATTTGCAAAGCTTCAATAGCTGCTTTTGACGAGTCCCTGCCACTACAGATTGAGACAGACGCTTCAGCTTTCTCCATAGTAGGCACACTATCTCAACAAGGACGGCCTGTGTCATTTTTCTCCAGGACGCTCACTAACTCTGAAAGACTGCAACCTGCTGTGGAGCGAGAAGCGGCCGCAGTAATAGAAGCGGTGCGTAAATGGAGACTCTTTGTTCTCGGCAGAAGGTTTACTATAGTCACAGACCAACAAGCTATTTAATTTATGTTTAACCCTAGTCACTCTTCAAAGATTAAAAATGACAAAATCATGAGATGGCCCCTTGAGCTCTCTGAATATCAGTACGAAATTAAGTTTCGCCCAGGTTCAGTAAATAGTCCTTGTGACGCTTTGTCCCGCGTGTGTTCTGCTGCTGCTGAAACTGGTTCTGTCTCTTTGCAGGAAATACATAGTACTTTGTGTCATCCTGGAATCACTAGACTGTACCATTACATAAAGATCAAGAACTTGCCGTATTCTCTTGAAGATGTTAAGAAAGTTTGTTCCCAATGTGTAATTTGTTGTGAACTGAAACCTACATTCTTTAGACCTGCTGGTAAACTAGTCCGAGCTATGAAACCCTTTGACCGAATTTCTGTTGATTTAACAGGTCCTAAGCCCTCTATTTCTAAGAACAAATATCTTCTTGTCATAATCGATGAATATCCAAGATTCCCTTTTGTCTTTTCATGCTCTGATATGTCTGCTTACACTGTTACGGCTTGTTTCCACCAACTGTTCTCCATATTTGGCTGTCCTTCCTCGGTTCACTCAGACAGAGGAACTCAATTTATGTCTCAGGGAGTTTCTATTTTTTTTTTTTATTATGTCACGGTGTTCTCCTAACCCACTGTACTCCCTATCATCCAACTGTTAATTCACAATGTGAGAGAGAGATAGGTACAATATGGAAAACTGCTCGTTTGGCTCTAAGGACACTTAAATTTCCTGAATGTCAATGGGAACAAGTCTTAGATCAGGTACTGAACTCGATCCGGTCTCTTTTGTGTACATCTACCAATCAAACTCCTCACGAAAGACTCTTGTCATTCCATAGAAAATCTTTTAATGGCTATTCTTTACCATCTCGGCTTGCAACACCCGGACCAGTACTACTAAGAAGGTTTGTTCGATCTTCCAAGTCGGACCCGCTGATAGAGGAAGTGGAACTGAAAAGTGCCATTCTTTTCTACGCTCACATACGCTATCCAGACGGACGACAGTCTACAGAGTATACCAAGGAGCTTGAACCTCCGAACGTCGTGGAAACTGTAGACAGCTGTTCACCTGACAATGTTACGTCCTCTGAGCCTCAGAGTGAACCACTTCGACGTTCCACTAGAGTTAGTAAACCTCCTGTTAAGTTTGGGTACTGATAACAATGTTTTTTTTATTACTTGTAAGATTTACTTCTAAGAGGGGGAGATTGTGGTGTTAATGGTTATTACAGTTTGTAACTTAAGTAGGTGCTTCATGATACCTTTCGGTTATAGCATTTTCGATGCTTTTGTTTCGTCGTGTATTGTATCGAAGCTACGAACTTGTCTCTATATAGTATTCGTATTTCTTGCGGCTTCTCCAGGAAGTCAGTTCACTCGAGCCTGTCAAGCTATACACTCATGTAGCTCTGGCTTATTGCTGAGTAAAGCATTGGGTAAGGTTTTGTTTCTGTTGCCTGAACTCACCATATATATATATATATATATATATATATATATATATATATATAT
>CM035223.1:14804472-14844927 GCA_020233015.1 Callinectes sapidus | reverse complement strand
TATATATATATATAAAGAGTGGGCTTTCCTGGGAACATTACACACAGTTACACAAAACAAACATTGCTCACAGGACTCCCAACAATAACATTTAATGTCAATACCTGACGGTCGTAACACGCCCACATCAAAAGACAGGTCTTGCTCAGCATGAAACTACTACAAAGAAACTCAAGAATTAAGAAACTGAGCAAGACCTGGCTAAACCCTTGACAGACCGTCAGCTAGGACATTATGAACACCCTTCACATGCTGTACATCCAGATTATACTCCTGCAGCAATAAACTCCATCTAGTGAGGCGCCGATTTTTATTTTCAAATTTATCAAAAAATTTCAGGGGGTATAAATAGTAATGACAGGACCCGAAGGAGGTAGATAAGCTGAAAAGAACTGCAAAGCCAGAATGATGGCTAGAAGCTCCTTCTCCACCACAGAGTAATTCTGTTGAGCAGAATTAAATTTCCTACTAAAGTAACTAATAGGATGATCAACATCATTATGGTCACTTTGCAGAAGCACTGCACCTGCACCAAGATTACTAGCATCTGTTGCTAATTTGAAAGGACGTTTGAAGTCCGGAGAATGCAAGATGGGACGATTAGTGAGTGGAGTGGAGTGATGGACTGAAAAGCATGTTCACACTCAGGGGTCCATTGGAACATTTTCCCCTTTTTCAACAATTCAGTAAGGGGGGCAGTGAAATCAGAAAAAAATAGTTACAAATCTCCTGTAGTATCCAATCATACCTAAGAAATGTTGTAGGCCCCTCCTATGCTCTGGACGTGGAACTTTGCAATAGCCTCCACTTTACTAAGGGGAGGACACACTTTACCCTGGCCTACAATGTATCCTAGATACTGTACATGGGCTTTAACAAACTCACACTTTTTCAAATTCAGTACGAGGGAGGCCTCCGACAAACGAACTAACACTTTCTCTAGATGTACTAAATGGTCCTCCCACGTATCACTGAACACAATGAGGTCATCTATGTACACTGCACAATTATCAATGTCAGCCACTAACTGGTTCATGAGACGCTGGAAAGTAGCCGGAGCGTTCTTAAGCCCATAAGGCATGACCTCAAACCTGTAAGTACCTTGTGGCGTCAAAAAAGTAGAAATGTGTTTGGCTCTCTCTGTCAGGGGTATTTGCCAGTATCCCCGCACGAGATCAAGTTTAGTTACAAACTTAGCACACCCTAAGGCATCAATACAAGCATCCACTCTTGGCAAGGGATAAGAGTCTGACTTTGTGAGAGAGTTCACTTTCCGATAATCTACACAGAATCGGAACGTGCCGTCGGGCTTGGGAACTAAAGTCACGGGTGACGACCACTCACTAATACATGATGTAACAAGGCCACGGTCAAGCATATACTTTATCTCATCCTGCATGGCCTGGTAACGACTAGGATGAACTCTATAAGGGGGTAGTTTGACAGGCGAAGAACAACCCACATCTATGTCATGATAAGTTAGGTGAGTTTTTCCAGGGGAGTCACCAAAATCAGATGGATACTTTTGTATAAGGGACACTAGTTCAGTAGATTGGGGAGAAGTGACGTGTGACAGCTTCTCGTTCAGCTGAGCAAAAGCGTCACGGTTTTCCTCTGACCACTGCGTCACACTTTGAAAGCACGGGGGAAAACTAAGTTCATCACTCTCAAAATCACCTCCATCCTGGATCAAACTACATGCAACACTAGGCAAGGATTGGGGACGGTGATATGGCTTCAACATGTTTGCATGACAGAGTTGATGCCTTTTCCGCCTATCAGGTGTTTCTACAAGATAATCCGTCTCACCCACTCGCTTGCAAACTCTACAGGGCCCCGAAAACTTTGCAGATAACGGTTGACCCTGGAATGGTAGCAACACTAGCACTTCATCATTCTCCTGGAACGTTCTTTCCCTCGCTTTTCTATTATACCATTCCTTCATATGGCCTTGAGCTTGAGTTAAGTTAGTATGGGCCGCCTGTAAGCCCTGAGCGAGGCGTTCCTTAAAGTCAGTCACATATTGCAACACACTAGGAGGAGGACCAACAGTACCACTCCACCTCTCCTTCACTAACATCAACGGTCCTCGAACGTGATGTCCAAAAATTAACTCATGTGGGGAGAAACCAAAATATTCTGAGGGCACCTCTCGGGTGGCAAACAGTAAGAAGGGAACCCCTTTATCCCAGTCCTGTCCCGTCTCCTCGCAGAATTTACGTAGCATAGACTTTAATGTCTGGTGGTAGCGTTCAAGCGCGCCCTGTGACTGAAGATGGTACGCACTAGAAACAACATGTGCTATGCCTAATTCTGCTAAGCTTTCCCCAAACAACTTGGACATACAGTTTGTGCCCTGATCTGATTGTACCTCCAAAGGCAACCCAAACATTGTAAAAAAGTGCAAAAGTTCCTTTACCACTACTCTGGCATGAATAGTGCGTAGAGGGATAGCCTCAGGGTATCTCGTGGCAACATCAAGAATTGTAAGGAGATAACTATACCCTGAAGAAGTTTTATGTAAGGGCCCCACAATGTCCACAATGATCCTCTCAAAGGGGTTTTGCATGGCAGGTATAGGTTTAAGTGGGCTAAGGGGCACTGGTTGGTTTGGCTTACCAGTGACCTGACAAGGGTGACACTTCTTGACGAAGCGGGAGACATCCGTCTTGCTTCCAGTAGAAGTGTTTCCTCAGGCGTTGTAGGGTTTTGCGGACTCCAAGATGTCTAGCATGAGCCATCTCCAGCAGCTGATGGCGACAATGCTGTAAGACCACGAGCTGGTGTGAATCCCACACTCCATCATCAACATTAACATGAAGGGGTCGATACCTCTTCCATAATAACCCATTTTTCACATAAAATACACCACCACTTTCATTTTGACATACATCCTCATCCACTGCAGTATTCCTAAGAGGTGTAACCTGAGGATCACTCAACTGCAGCTCCCTGAATTTAGACAAACTAATATCATTGAAGGGAGTAAGTAATGGGGGTTCAAACATTTGAGCCAGAGCACGTTCCTCAAATGCAGTAGGCACGTCAAGCTGGCTAGTCACTGCACTATCAACCTCCACACTACCCTTATCACTATTCTCACCCATACCACTCTCCGCCACACTCTCAGGGGGAGTGTTCATCACCTTTGCCATAGAACGAGTAACGGCACACACATTAAACACCTCAGGATGCTGCTGCTCCAAAGATACAGTTTCCAGAATACTCACAGGCTCATTAGAAACAATGGGATGAGGAAAAACTTTGGCACCTGCAATGTCATTCCCTAGGAGAAGGTCTATACCTGGTAATGGTAGGCTTTCAACTACGCCCACATCTGCTGTTGCCTTCACCAGTTTACAATCTAAATGAACATTTACTTTGGGGAATGTATCAAACCCAGCAACCTCTCTAATCAGAATACTCTCACAACTTTCAAGTGGTTTACCCGTAGGGTTAATGAGCAAAGATCCAGTAGCTCCAGTATCTCTAAGAATAGTAACAGGGTATTTCTGACCACTAAGAGTAACATAACCAGGAAAAACAAAGGGACTATATGACTCAATAGGGGTGAAAGTATAAGACAAAACAACATCACTTCCCGGTTTAGTCTGGTCCGCAGCTGGTGTGCTCTTCACCACCTGGGCAGTCGGACGAGTATCTTGTGGGTCAGCCACACATGTCATCTGTGGAGCTGGAAGACGCATCCTCGAGCCTGCGAACGAGAATGCATGAGACTTTGTCACACCACCACTACCGTGCTTAGCAAAGCATCGGTTCTCAGTGTGCCCCAACTTACGGCAATAGTTACATTAATAAGGGGAATTAAATCTTGCCGGGGGCGGTTGTGGTTTCCTAGGAGGCTGGGAAGCACCCATGCCAGGAACTTTGTTAGGGTGATGGACAGATTTTTTAGGAAAATTGGATCTAGCAGAGTATTGAGAACTGTTGTGAGGTTGAAAAGGATGGTTAGTGTTGGTAGGACGATTAGTCAGACCCCGAGCAGGATCAAGGTCACCAGAACCATACGCAGCTCTCCTATTAACCCAATAATGGTCAGCCTGAGTGGCAACAAATTTAACTTGGCTGAGATCAAACTTCTTATCTCTGAGGTAGAATTCTGTCCCCTTTGGCACTTTTGACAAAAATTGTTCCACTAACACCAACTGATACAATTTGGCACCATCCACCTCTTCATCACCATTCATTACATCACAGGATCTGAGCCACATCAAAAATGAATGTTCAAGCCTAGTAGCAAAATCCAAGTATGACTCCTGAGGCTTTTTATGAACTTTCCTAAATGTTTGCCGATAGGCTTCAGGAGTAAGAGTGTATATTTTAAGAATCTCTGATTTCATGTAATCATAATCAGAACACTGAGAAAAGGTAAGGTTATCATAAACTTTTCTGTCTTTCCCTGTAAAAGAAGTCTAGGCAATTACTGACCATTCCTTCCTGGGCCACTCCAGACCCATGGCTGTTTTCTCAAATGCATTGAAAAATCCTAACACATCATTTTCATTAAAAGAGGAAATAACCCTGATGCGATCAGAGAAGTTTTTACAGAAGCTAGACTGTTGGTCAGGAGAGCCAGTTAATCTTCCTGCCTGAAGTTTCTCACGTTCAAGTCTAATTTTATCATGTTCCAGCTCTAATTTCTTGAGTCTGAGATACTCACTAGAGCTCAAAGCAGGGGGAATTACCTCAGGAAGAAAACTAGAGGTGGGGGAAGGTGAGCGCTTTCGTTCACCTCTCCCTCGATCGCCACCAGCGTCAGGGTTTAAAATACCGTAAATTTCTTCCCTCAGGGCATTAAGCAAAGACCTTTTGTTGGTCCCCAAAGGGAGGTTAAGTTGATAATAAGAAGCCAGTAATCCCAACTCATGTTTATCAAGCTCCTCTAACTCCTCTGGCGAAGGATTAGAGGCTAAAAATTTCTCCACATCAGCCTGATT
This sequence comes from Callinectes sapidus, assembly GCA_020233015.1. Taxonomy (NCBI): domain Eukaryota; kingdom Metazoa; phylum Arthropoda; class Malacostraca; order Decapoda; family Portunidae; genus Callinectes; species Callinectes sapidus. The sequence goes on along the minus strand of CM035223.1, from coordinate 14,839,969 downwards.
AATAATGTTACCCGGTCGTTCTGACTCCTGATCAGTCTCCATGATGTAATGTTCACAAAACACTTCCACAGAAATTACACATTCAGGAAAATATTAATGTAGTCACAAACCTTTACAACACTGCTGGAACACAAATAGGTTAGTGACATACATGGAAGTAATTATAATTATTAACCATCCTGGCGAGTGGTCGCCACTTTCTATGTTACGACCCCAGGTTAAACCCTGAGCAAGCTCCCAACTCAACTGGGAAACCTGTCAATAAGACGTGCAGTCAATGAAAAAAAGGCCAAGTTACAACGGGTTTAACGCTTTGGGTTAACTCAGGGGTGTAACTAGAAAAAAAAAAAAAAAAAAAAAAAAGAAATTAGCCTGTTCTAGGGGATGGAGACTTAAGAAAAGAGTCTCATATATTCACAAGATTTATTCACAAATAATTAAGATTATAAGTTAAATTTAGCAGGATATAAATGAGTCAGGTCCGTTACAGTTAAGGGAATTATAATCACTTCCAGTAAAATTAAAATAACACAAAGATTGAATATTTCACCTCAAACTAGGAATAATTCAAGAACCAAATGACACCAAAATAAATGAGAAAGAGCCACACACTGGTGATCACACACACACACCAGTTCAAAAACCGAATAAATCCCGGGTTACACAGAGAAAATAATCACCAGAACACACCATAATAACGTTCACCAGAAAATAGCACCACAACTTATTAACACACGTAGCTGAATCACCATAATAAAAAAATTGAGCCCAACACAATATAATAATGATGCTAGGAAAAAGGGATCTGGGCGAGCACCCACAAAATGGCGTACCTGAGAGGGATTACACGACTCACGAAAACACCCGTCACCACTCTCGCCAAAATACCACAATAAACCAAGAACAAACCCTTACACCAAATAACCCGTACAACAACTCAACACATTGGCAATAATTGTGCCTAAAAGACAGAATCCTAGCACCAAAAATAAGAACAATGAAAAAATACTCAGCCCGGTACAAAGAGAGACATCACTGCATCCACCTCCCTAGCCTCCTCGCTCAGGTCTAATCTAGTTATCAGCCTCCGCGGCGTTTCTGTGTTCCTGGTCACCAACGGCTGGTCACCAACGAATCTTCTAGACGCTACGCAGTTAGGTGAACATTACAATATACTTACGAATAAAGTGATTACATACAAAGACACACACGTATAGTAAACAATGTATAAGGCGCAATATATATATATATATATATATATATATATATATATCTATATATATTATATATATATATATCTATATATATATAACTATATCTATATTTAAAGAGTGGGCTGTCCTGGGAACATTACACACAGTTACACAAAACAAACATTGCTCACAGGACACCCAACAATAGCATTTAATGTCAATACCTGACGGTCGTAACAATATATATATATATATATATATATATATATATATATATATATATATATATATATATATATATATATATATATATATGAGAGCAAGAATGGAAATTATCCCATTAGGTGCAGCAAGGACATAGGTCATATGGCACCAGTAGGGTTAACAGGAGAACGCTACATCTAACACTGGGCAATTAGGTTTGGCAAAGATTCGAATCCGGGGCGCCAGCAAGAGATTGCGTACAGAAATCATAGTTGCCGTAAGTCAATGTGTTTTATTGGGAGTTTTTTTATTGTGTGTGTGTGTGTGTGTGTGTGCGTGTGTGTGTGTGTATGTATGTGTATGTGTGCGTGTGCGTGTGTGTGTGTGTGTGTGTGTGTGTGTGTGTGTATGTTTGTGTGAGTGTGTGTGTGTGTGTGTGTTGTGTGGTGTGTGTGCGTGTGTGTGTGTGTGTGTGTGTGTGTGTGTGTGTGTGTGTGTGTGTGTGTGTGTGTGTGTGTGTGTGTGTGTGTGTGTGTGTGTGTGTGTGTGTGTGTGTGTGTGTGTGTGTGTGTGTCGTGCTCAATAGCGATAATCGAACATTAAATTAGTGATGTTGTTCATTAACATTAACTGAACGAGAACTTTAACCTGAATGTGCAAAAACTTATTGTCCATTAAAGATAATGCTCGATTATCGCCATTGGGCAATATATATATATATATATATATATATATATAGAATATATATATATATATATACACACACACACACGAGGTATGACCAAAAAAAAAACGGGACACGAAACGGGACGTGCCCTATGTCTCAACATGAGCAGTTAACAATCAATCAACCAATCAATCAACTCCTGTGGCATAGGGCCTCAATGAATTCACGCCACCACCATCTATCCTGTGCCAACTCCTCCAAATCCTCCCAACACTTCACCAGCTTCTCGCCTCATTGTGCGCATCCACGTCTCCTTCGGCGTTCCTCTTCCTCTTCTATCCTGCACTGGCCAACCGGGTGTTCCCCGTACAATCACTCCCTCCCTTCTGAAGACGTGTCCTAGCCATTTCCATCGAGACAATGTAACATATTAATCTACCGGTTGCACACCCGTAATTTATCTCACTCAATCATTTGAAACCCTATGCCACCACTTAACTTCTAAAATCCTTCGCAAGGATTTTAGGAGTAATAGGAGTAATATCAAGTTTTGGGTTAAACTGGGGAAATCTTTAGCAGAAACACTTTATATGCTGAAGGATGTGTATGGAGACTAAATAATGTCCCGTACACGGGTGTACGAGTGGCACAAAAGGTTTAAGACTGGAAGTGATGACATGGAGGATGCTACGAGCACAGTGATCTTAGAATGACAGCAAAGATGCTGGCTGAGGAACAAGGATTGGGTAGGCCAATCCTGACGGAGGATTTGGGCATGAAAAACATCTGAGCGAAGATGTAGCCCAAATTGCTCTCCGATGATCAGAAGGCTCGCGATGTGGACTTGTCCCGGGATGTCTTGGAACATCTGGAGGTCAACCCAGAGTTCCTGGACGATGTCATTGTGATGAGTTGGGTAAATAAACCATAAGCCTCCATAAGTTAGGCTTTATTCTACTGAACTGTAGCCAGGTAGAAGGATGCTGGCTGACTGACTACCAAAGCCGGAGCTCAATGATAAGTTAGCTATGGTCGAAACACCAAGATAAAATAATCGAAAGAAAGATATATTATAATTCGAAAGAACGAAAGATTCGAACACTAGCATATAAATATTAAACCAATGAGATAACGTAGTTCATTCGGAACAAAAGATTCGAATACTAAACCATACCTTTAACAATATAGTAGTGATATAAGTACAGTTTTACCACATTCTTCCCCGATAAGAAAACAAGAACCCATTAACATATAAATCAAATTACATAGGATATCTAATTACAGGCTTATTCTCTCTCGTAGACCGTCTCAGAGGTTGTGAAACAAGAGGCGATGTCGTAGCTTCAGGGACGGGACTGTCAGGAGTAGTTTCAGGAGGATGAGTAGTGTCATCTTGTTCTGTAGGACCTGTAGGTGGTGAAACGCCCGAAGAAGCTTCGGAAGGAAGCTGAGCAGGGTCCTTCATGAGGTCGGATGGAGAGTAGTTGCTTATCCCGGCAGGTTCTGCTAAGTCCCGAGTGGACACCGTAGCCTCGCGTCCGTCATGGTGCCGCACGCGTGCGAAGTGAGGAGTAGCGTTGATTAGATCTACGGGTTCCACCAACGGATCAGATTTTGAAGTTCGTACGAACTTCCGAAGAAACACTGGACCTGGATGAGAAAGCCATGATGGGAGAGAATATCCATTAGGGGAGTTCCGTGGGAAAAAGTATAGTCTTTCGTGAGGAGTCTGGTTGGTGGCAGTGCATAATAAGGATCTAATTGAATGTACAACGCAATCCAGAACAGACTCCCACCGTGACTCCGGAAGACCTTGGGAACGGAGAGAGAGTCGCACTGCTTTCCATATGACTCCGTTTTCTCTCTCGCATTGGGGGTTGCCTTGGGGATGGTATGGAGTGGAGTGTGTCATCACGATCCCGTGGTCTGCCAGAAAGTTAGTGACTTCCTTCGACATGAACTGGGTCCCTCTATCGGAATGAATAGATGAAGGGCAACCAAATATGGAGAACACATTATGTAACTTCTTGATGACTGTTTGAGCGGACATGTCAGGACAAGGAAATGCGAAAGGGAAGCGTGAATATTCATCTATCATGACCAGGAGATATTTGTTGTGAGAGGATGATGGTTTAGGGCCAACGAAGTCAATTGAAAGTCTATCAAAAGGACGTAAAACATGAATAAGATGAGAAGGCGGTGTTTTAAAGAATCTAGGTTTCAATTCAGCACAAACGAGGCACTCTGCACACACTCTCTTAACATCATGAACAGAAAAAGGTAGGTTTTTCATTCTGACAAAATGATGTAGTCTCGTAACTCCAGGGTGACACAGGTCAACGTGAATCTTTTCTAAGGAAGGTAATCTAGATATAGAGGAACATACTCTAGACATAGCATCTGCAGATAGGTTTTCCTTACCAGGACGGTATTGGATGTCAAATTGGTATTCCGAGAGTTCCAAACGCCATCGTAAAATTTTGTCATTCTTTACTTTTGTCGAGGCTTTCTGGTCGAACATGAATGATACAGCCTTTTGATCGGTGATGACCTTAAATCTTCGCCCAACCAGAAACAAACGCCACTTCCGGATTGCTGGAACGATGGCGGTGGCTTCTTTCTCAACAGCAGGCTGTCTCCTTTCCGTAGGAGTCAGAGTCTTAGAAAAGAAAGCGATAGGTCTTCCCACCTGTGAGAGAGCAGCACTTAAAGATGTATCAGAGGCGTCAGTTTCAACATCCAGCGGTAGATTGTCATCCCACGCAGCAAGGGAAGCACGGCAGATGTCCATCTTTAGCGATTCCAAACATTCAGCTGCTCGACTTCCGATAGGAAGTATACGAGACGAGTAGTTTGGAATCCATTGAGAATAGTACGCAAGGAGTCCTAAAGTCCGCTGTAGGGAAGCAGCATTCCAAGGAGTAGGAAGCTCTAATAAAGGCTTCAATCTGTCAGTATCAGGACGCAGAGATCCATTGGCAATAGTATAACCGAGGTAGTTAATTTAACTTAGATTATATTGACACTTAGCTTCATTCAAAGAAACATTATATTTACTAGCTACATGTTTGAAGTCCCGTAAGTTCCTGTTATGTTCCTCCTTGTTACGGCCACAAATAATTATGTCATCAATATAAGCAAAAGTAGCAGAAAGATTATTGCCAGCAATCAAAGAGTTCATGATTCTCTGGAATGCAGATACAGCGTTAGTCAAGCCAAATGGAACTCTAGTGTACTGAAAGAGTTGGCCATCAGCCTCAAATGCCGTGAATAATCTTTCTTCTTCCCTGGGGGGGACTTGGTAGTACGCACTCTTAAGATCGAGCTTGCTAAATACGCTATACTTAGCAAGTTCATGGACTAAGTCGTGAATGCGAGGAATAGGATAGGCATCTAATGGCGTATATTTGTTTATAATCCTAGAATAATCAATCACCATGCGAAGTCGATGTCGCTCATTACTAGTTACAAGTACCTGTGCCCTCCAAGGAGACTGACTTTCCTCTATAACTCCCTCGCGAAGTAGAGTTTGGATCTCTCCTCTAATGAAGACTTCGTCATTGGTCGAGTGATGCCGTGTAGACGTGGTGATGGGCTTGCAGTCTGGAGGTAGGTTAAGGAAGAGAGACGGAGGTTCCACGGTCATGCAGATAACACCGCAAACAGTCAGCTTTGGTCTGGGCCCATCGTAAGCAAATTCTACGCCTTCATGAAGCTTCATGAAGTCTCTTCCTAGAATGACGTCACAACATAGGTTAGGTAACACAGAAAACTTGAAAGAACTGTAGAGGTTATTTTCTACCTTTAAATCGAAAATACAGTGGCCAGATGATGCAGTGACTAAGGAACATTGTGCCATGGAAACGTACTCTTTTGAAGGTACAGTGGCAATATTAATTCCTCTAGTGATTCTATCGTTTAAGAAACTGATGGCACTACCACTGTCAACTAAAGCACGTACCTCCAGTCCGTTAATAAGAGCACATATGGTACTTGAACCCTTAGTAGAAGCATAATCTGCCGACGAAACAGATAGGGAGACTGCAGAGGAATTTCTGGCGTATGGAGGGGCGTTGTCAATCCGAGTTCTGCTGGACGACTTGCAAACAGAAGAAAGGTGTCCTTGTCTCCCGCACTTCCAGCAATTCTGATTCCTTGCAGGACACCTCGGACGAGGATGGTAACCGCCACCACAGAAGTAACACTTCCGTCCAACTGCAGCAGTGTTGGAGTAGGGAAGAGAAGCATCGTGAGCCAGTGTACCGGATCCACCCGGATTGGAACTGGTAGTGGAGCGGTTCTGAGCTGGCGAAGTGTCCGAAGCAGCAGAAAGGATGGTAGGGGAGGAAGACAGATAGCACTCTGCGTTTCGTTGAGCTGGCTCGAGGCTTCGAGCATGCTGTATTGCTTCGTCCAAGGAAAGTGACTCTTTCTCTAGCAGCCGTTGCCGTATTGCGGACGATGAAATACCAGTTATGAAGGCGTCCCGAACAGATTCCTGAGCGTCAACACTTGCCGTTACTGCTGCGAACCCACAGTCCTTGGATAACAGTTTCAATTGCTGCAAGAACTGGTCGATGGATTCATGAGGTTGTTGTTTCCGAGTAGCAAGCTGGTGTCGGGCAAATACTTGGTTCACGGGCTTCACATATACTGCTTGTAATGCCTTGACTGCCTCGTCGTACGTAGTGTAGTCCTTGATGTGTGAGTAAACTGAGGGAGTCACATAGTTTACTAGAAGCTTCAATTTGTCAGGAGCTGGATCGGTGATAGAGGTGACGAAATTAGTGAAAGTCGTAAACCAGTGCTCCCAGCCTCCAGGAACGGCATCACCTCCATCGAAACGCTCAGGCCTCAGCAGCTTGTCCATAGTTCAGTAGAATAAATTGTGAGGAGTTGGGTAAATAAACCATAAGCCTCCTTAAGTTAGGCTTTATTCTACTGAGCTGTAGCCAAGTAGAAGGTTGCTGGCTGACTGACTACCAAAGCCGGAGCTCAATGATAAGTTAGTTATGGTCTTAACACCATGATAAAATAATCGAAACAAAGAGATATTATAATTCGAACAAACGAAAGATTCGAACACTAACATATAAATATTAAACCAATGAGATAACGTAGTTCATTCGGAACAAAAGATTCGAATACTAAACCATACCTTTAACAATATAGTAGTGATATAAGTACAGTTTTACCACAGTCATCTATGGAGACAAGTATGACCCTGAGACAAAGCGGCAGAGCCTACAGTGGAAGATGGCAGGGTCTCCTAGACCAAAGAAGGCCCGCATATCAAAGTACAAGATCAAGATGTTCATTGCCTTCTTTGACCACTAAGGATTGGTTCATCACGAGTTCGTGCAACAAGAACAAACTGTGAACCAACACTTTTACAAAAAAATGCTCAGCCATCTGATTGCACGGATTCGACGTTCGTGTGGTGACTCGTAGGAGAACAAGAGGTGGATCCTGCACCATGACAATGCTCCTGCACACAGCAGCCTCAGCATCCGACAGTTTCTGACCATATATATATATATATATATATATATATATATATATATATATATATATATATATATATATATATATATATATATATATATATATATATATATATATATATATATATATATATATATATATATATATATATATATATATATATATGGCAACAGGAAACGTTTCATATCTAAAAGAGGATGACTAAGACACAGTAAGAAAAGCCAGAGAGGTCGGGATGGAAGTCATACTGGCGGTCAGATAAAAGATTGTGAAGTGAAAGCTGTTTAAGAATCTTCCTATTGTGGATATATTCATAAATCTTGGACAAGAAAGGGAATAAAACTGGAGGGCGGTAGTTTGAAGGATTAAAACGATCACCCTTTTTATGAACCGGGTGAGTGTCTGTAAACTTCCAGCAAGTCGTCAAGCGGGGCGCAAGCACTAAGACATACATTTTGATAACGATAGGAGGGACCCTATCCAATTCGTAAGCCTTCCGAGGATTTAAGTCAGCTGTGAATATAGAAAACATCATCACTGCGGAGAACTTTCATTAAAGTAATTTAATAGTCAGAGGAAGGTGGAAAGGGAGGGAAGACCCGTAATCATCTAATTTAGATTAATTAACAAACATTAAAAAATATTTTACTTTTAGAGATAGATGTAATGGCTGTGGTGTTATGTGGATTAAATAAAGGAGGGAATGAATGAAGCAATCAGATGTTTTAGGTCAGATGCTAAAAGTTTCGTGAGGAGTTAAAAAACAGTCTTGCAAGTCAATATGCAGGCTTTCTTTCTGTACCATGTGACTACCAGGAAAACTTGCTTCAGCCATGAATTCTGTTGGCAACCTCTTGGCCTCTTCTGTGCCGAAGATCCCTTTTGGAGACAAACCGGTAGCACGAGGTGAAGCTTTGTGAAGCCTAGGTTTTCAGGATTTATGTTGAGAAAAACAGTGAGGAATGAACGTACACTTCCATGGGCCTTGACATGAACCAATCCAGGGAAAATTAGCAAAATACATGCTTATGTTCCCAAAACTGAACTGGCAGAAACAAAACGCCAGAGGCACCTCCGCTTTGGAAAATACTCGGGGGTAGGGGATATAAAAAATATAAGATATTTAATATACCTCACATTATATTGCATACGCCATTATCGTTAAAAAATAACTATGCTTTTCGTTGTGGAAAATGAATGAAAATCATTCTCTCACGGAAATTAAACACACAGGGTTTCCTTGAAATTCATTGACGTCTAATAAGGGTCTGCACCTGAAATGAAAGATGTTTATGTGATGCTGTCCTAAATAACTGTAAAATAGAATATGTATGACCAGATCTTAATGTACTAAATAAAGACTTAGGATAAATTGTTTTTGTCATTCAATCAAAGTGCATCAAAATCTATAACGAAAATTGCTTCCAAAATAAAACTTGGAAAAAACTGTAGGAGCGTTGACATTATTCAACATGAAAGCACACAGTGATTAATTGCAATTTGACCCATAGCGAGCTCACATCAGTCCATATTCGTGTGTGCATGTGTGTGTGTGTGTGTGTGTGTGTGTGTGTGTGTGTGTGTGTGTGTGTGTGTGTGTGTGTGTGTGTGTGTGTGTGTGTGTGTAAAGTAAAGTAAAGTAAATTTATTGCTATAATTTCGTATACAAAGTACACAATTTAATATTATTTGCTTAGCTTAGCCTTCTCTGTCGAGCTGACGCTCTTTGACAGAGGAAGCTATTATACAGTCAATAAACAGAACTGCTGGCAAATTACAATAAATACATTACAAAGGAAATTACAATCTTAAAATTGTAACAAAAATATACAAGCAAAATATCATAGACAGGCAACCATAATAATATAAAATGTCTTTATTATGCAGAAATGATTTCACTGGCAAAGAAAAGGAATTACGTTATGAGGATTATTGAGAAGAATACAAATAACTTCCTATTTTCTTTTTGAATTGGCATAGATTACCAGTACATGGTATTTTTTTGTAGATCGGCAGGCAAGGAATTCCATAACTGAAGACCGTCACATAACACACTCTTATTATAAAGGCTTGTGCGAAACTGTGGACATACCAAATTAATTTTATTACTCCTAGTATTGCGTGCATGGTCTATGAAGGTAAATACCTTATTTCCTGGGAAAATATTAATATTTTTGTACATTAGCAATAATACAAATTTTTTAATGAACGTAAAATTTAGTATATCTAATTGGGGATAAATATGACTAGTAGAATCAAATTTTCCCATATACAAAATGCATCTAACAACCTTATTTTGGGCAATTAATAATTTCCTTAAAAAAGATGGCTATGTAGATCCCCATATTGAGACACAATATATCAGGTGAGGGTACCACAGTGTGTAATAAATGCTTATCATGGACTCTGCTGTTAGTTGATGGCGAACCCGATACAGTACCCCACATATTTTCGAGACCTTTGTACACAAATCATTGATATGATAACCCCAGTTTACATGTTCATCAATATGGACACTTAAAAACTTAGTATGAGAGACGCGTTGGATTAGTTCACCCTTTAGTGTTACTAGGGGTATATAATATCTTAATGAACGATTTTGAAAGAGCATATATTTAGTCTTTGTGATGTTGAGTGTCAGGTTATTCGACTCTAACCAAGAATGTATTATAATTAGTTCTTGTTGCAGGTTCTGGTGTAATTAATTAATATTTGTATCGGCTAATAGAAGATTTGTGTCATCTGCATATACAGTAAACTTGAATGTTGAGCTAGAATGCACAATATCATTGACATAAATGAGGAAAAGAATAGGTCCTAGTATAGATCCCTGAGGTACACCTTTAATGATGGGCTGAGAAGAAGAATAAATGGAGTTGCAGTAAACATTGTGACCTGTGACTAAGTAATTCTTAAAAAAGCTGATGAGGAGTTCCCCTTATTCCCATGTGTTCTAGTTTGTCCAGAAGTATGTAGTGATATAAAGAATCGAAAACCCTGGACAAATCTAAAAATATTCCTGCACCGTACAATTTACCTTCTAAGTATTGGTAAACTTTATTAATGAGCTAAAGAATTGCAGTTTCTGTAGAATGCTTTGATCTGAACCCATGCTGACATTCCGCTAAAAGACCATTATTATCTAAGTAATTAACTAATCGGGTAGATATTGCTTTTTCAAATACTTTACTGAAAGCTGGAAGTATAGAAATGGGACGGTAATTATTGATGTCTTGTCAGCTCCCTGATTTGTATAGTGGTATCACCTTGGCGTGTTTAAGATTATCTGGAAAAATGCCAGTTTTAAGACAAAAGTTAATTATGAGTGTTAGTGGACGGGAGATTGAAGATGCAGTTAGCTTGAGTAATTTTGGAGAAATATCGTCGAACCCTGCTGAGGTGGTCTTCATATCTATTAGGTATTTATCTGCTTCATCTGAAACTATAGGAGTTAGATACATGGAGAAGGGTTGAGGATTAAATACATATTTCTTATATGAGTGTATGTTTTTTTTTTTTTTTTTTTTTTTGTGTGTGTGTGTATGTGTGTGTGTGTGTGTGTGTGTGTGTGTGTGTGTGTGTGTGTGTGTGTGTGTGTGTGTGTGTGTGATCACAAAATAAATTTCATGTATTCATTTTCATTTCTAACAGAGATGACTGGACACTGGAAACTTCATATGGAAAGCGTAAGGATAACATGAGAATTGACATTTGGTTTTAAATAATTCATGTCATTTCTGAACAACAAAACAGGTAGATTTTACTCTTTTGCTGACAGAGTCGTAATGTCGTAAAGGATAAAAAATCAACCCGATATTTAGCAACTCTATGTGCGAGGAGATGGATCGTCTGGTTGTGGCTAAGAGGCACCTCTGCCATGGTCATAGCGCATTACACAAGAGTCAGCTTATCTACTGTGTACCGGTGGGTGCGCCGCTGGTACGAGGAAGGCACTGTGGAGGATAGACCTTATCGACCATGGCTCCGAAAGGCAAAAAATTATCAACATAAATATTTTTTATCATCAATGTAGAAAATGTTCCATTATTCGATGAGATAGATAAATAGATAGATAGATACAGATAGATCGATAGATACATCGATATATATATATATATATATATATATATATATATATATTATAATATAGATATATTATATCTTATATATATATATCTATATATAGCGAGAGAGAGAGCGAGGCTGAGAGAGAGAGAGAGCGCGGAGCGAGCGAGAGGGAGGGAGAGAGGGCGAGAGAGAGAGAGAGAGAGAGAGAGAGAGAGAATGTTTCTGCGATGTAAACTATTACTATCTGAACTATCTATCATGTTAGCTAAACTGTTTCTTTAATACTGAATAAAATATTGATCATGCATTGTTAAGATTTATATCAACCAAACTATGATGCATAGTAAGAGTAAACACCTGTAAACGATTTTCCAGCGAGAATTTGCACGTGTAATTTAAAGCTCATCTACCCTATCAGCCTTTATGTGCAATAGCTCAATGAAGACATTTCATTAAGTACTGAAAATAGTATCTTAACTCTGGCAATACTTGCAATTTACATTTAGATTTGTACGTTTAATTGTATCATATCATCATCCTTATCATTATTATGTTCATTACTGCTGTCATCATTGGTTGTGAGCTATATGTTGATCTCCATGGCAAAAGGTAGAAATATCAAAATAAATGAAATGAAACTCTTTCTAAACTTTGCATGATCCAGAACGTTAAGAAGCCCTGGTTCTTGGTTCCAGAAGTCAGAGCTGCGCCGACGCAATTGGAATAGCAATGCCGGAGACATTGCTAAGGAGATTGTTCAATCCTCAGCCGTCTTAGAATCTTTAAAAACTATGGATAAAATATCTACTTTTTTTTTCGACACATCATAGGTCTAAGGTTACACATCAAAATCTAATGAATCCTGATATATCCTTTTACAATAATTTTTTGAATTTTTTTCAGGATGTGATGTGTGACCAGGAATATGCCATAATATTCTCAAATAAGTTTGAAGTAATTAATGATCTGGAAGACCTTATAGAACAGTGGTTCCCAATTTTTTTTTTTTTTTTTTTTTTTTTTTTCATTTCCCCTGCACCTATTTCAGCCATCCTGATTTTCCCCTTCTTATGTACAAGGGAATGAGTAGTTAAAACACACTGTAACTGCATACTAATTTATATATAAAATGTACAAATATACTGATAAAGATAAACTCTCTCTCTCTCTCTCTCTCTCTCTCTCTCTCTCTCTCTCTCTCTCTCTCTCTCTCTCTCTCTCTCTCTCTCTCTCTCTCTCTCTCTTCCCTGATTTATTTTTTTTTATTGCTAGTCGACAGTGCAATTATTCCCCAACCTCATAGCTTCAAATTTTTCCCCAGAGGAGAATTTTCCCCCAGTTTGGAAACCACTGCTGTAGAGCATTAAAATGCTCCCAAACAGGGAAGCTGTTTGCTAATAGTTTTACCTGGGTGGAAACAGCGGAGACTACAGAGTTGATCCGTCCAGCCAGATGACAGGCAATTGAGACCAGAGCAGCATTTAAACTTGTAGAGCTAGAGACTGCCTGAAATAATATAAGCAGAGGTATGTCAGGTAGCTCGCTAAAGAAGTTGAAAACAACTCGTATGCAAATAAATCTGAAGAGATTCCGCACTAAATCCACACTTCAAGTGAGCTCTGTCCGATCAAGGGATGATTGCCTTGCATCATACACGGAAGATTACAGAACAAGATAGGCCAAGTATTTTGAGTTTTGTTAGTGTATAAGTGGTGGATCTTTACCCACCAATCAACGTAACTGCATATTCCCTTGCTAAACTCGGGAAGGAAGTGGGAGGATTGAAAGATGGAAGGAAAACTTGGGTATGTGTGCACTGGCAAGAACATGCTGAAAACAGTAAGTGACAACATGATTCTTAGGTTGTAAAAAGTCATAACTGCTGTAATGCAGATTGGTTTTACTTCTTTTGACTGAAAAAAAAAACGGATTTATCATGTTTAAATCGAATACGAAAGAGGACCGACATAACTGCAATCATGGTCTAACACTGATCAGTGTACCGGGCAAGATATTTGCTTGTCTGATGTGGCTATGAATTTGTTACCACTTGCTAAGTTTCAGAGACCCGAATTGTTTAAATTCAAACCTAAGAAGTCAAGAGCTGATTGTATCACACCCATTTATGTCTTCCTGGAATGTTATTGTAGCCTGTGTCGATTTGAAAATAAATAAATAAATAAATAAATAAATAAATAAATAAATAAATAAATAAGCGTTTGGCTAAGTTCTTCGGAAGATACTCTGGAATATTTTAAAGCTCCATAGGTTCTCAACAGGAATTCTTGATCTAGTGATTGCTATGTATAATATGAATGAAAATGCAATGAAGGATGAGAGGTAACCCATATCCGGATTCTCTCCGGAAAAGTCAAGACTGAGGCTTTCCATCCTCAGTCTTCAACGCTTGCATGTACTGCATCAAGGAAAAGTTCCGGATTACAGTGTTTGCAAAGCATTTGTTGGCAATAAAAAAACTCATCGATTTTGATTTTACGGCTTAAGATCTTGTAATCCTTGCTGACTCACTGGTGATTTTAGTGATGGCTATCCAAACGTTCCATAGTGGAGGAAAGCTGCAGGGCTTAAATGTTTCACTACTCATAACCAGGGCTGGCGTTATTACAACCTAAATTCTCAATTACATCCACAATTATAATTACCTGAAAAAATTACAATTAAATTATAACTAATGTGATGTTCTATTACAATTGCAATTACTGTGAAAAGAAAATCAATTCTAAACATAATTAGAATTACAAATGTGCAACTATAGTCACTGTATCTTAAACTGGTAGCTAGCGTGTGACCTTGACCTTTCCGGGACTTTACCACCAATGCCACATCACGAGCTCTTTCTCCAGCCTTGCTCGAAATCCTTATCCTCTGTCTGTGTTTCTTTCTTTTTCTCCTTTTTTACCTAAAATGTTTTTTTTTTTTTTTTTTTTTTTGCTCCAAAATGATTTCCTGAATCATTTTGAACTTTGTTTCACCTCACCGTTGAGATAAAAATCGAGAAGAGTGTTTTGTATGTAGGTTTCCCATTTCGTGAATACGGCATATGAACCAAGACATATAAACTATTTAGTTTTTTTTTCACAATCACAGTAAATGACAATTACTTTTATGTTTTCAATAATTACAACAACAACTGATTCTTAATTTTTTTAATGAAATTGGAATTACAATTAAAAGTACTTACTTTTATGTAATCAATTAAAATTATTTACAACTACATTTACTCCAACCCTGGTCTTGACCATGACCAAAACACCAGAAGTTTGGAGAATTGTTGGATTAAGCAGTTCAGTTTGCACATGCTGATGGTGAGAACATTTAAATTACAAAGAGCATCAAGTGTCTCGGCAGTGTAGTTCATAACAGCAGGAGCTCGGACCCCAAAAGTTATATGGCGTCTTGATTTGGCATACTTAATCAATGCACATATATGGCGTTGCTGATATTTGAGCAAAAGTACACAGAACAAGATTTTCATCCTGCCTTACTATATGTCTTTCAGGTAACAACTTTGGTGATAAGTGTCTTTACACAAACATGAAATATGAAAAACAGGGTCTGTCCTGCTCACCAGGTTACTTAAGCAAGGGATAATCCAGAGCATAGAAAAAGAGAGATCAACCACAAAACTCATGGCAGACGGAAGGCAATGAATCTTTCAAGAAATTGTTCAGGACAGAAAGGTTAGCTACATGGAGGCTAGCCATACATACTCGCGGTGCTTGGAAACTGAGGGTGTTGAAACGCGCCTATAGTCATATGCCCCAACATGATGATCATTGCCATAAGTCAGTATTGTTCAATAGCAAACTGTCAATTTGACCTGCAGACAAATAATTTATGTCTAAGATTTGCCCACTACTAATTCCAAATTTTGTAATCTATAATTTATTGTCCAGTCGAAAACAGGAAGTAAAGAAGTAGCCAACGACACATATATTTTGAGATAGGAACTGCATACCAAGAGGAGGTAGCAGGCCCTTACCTCAGCGTTAATTTACTCCCATCGAGAACTGAGAGCATTAGCTCCTTTCTGGACTAGGTCTGGCTTGGCCTGTTCTGAAGAGATTTCACAGTGTGATGTGAGCTAGCTTTCAACTCGCTGAATGTTTTCCTTTTCGTTTCACAACTCAAAGGGGTAGGGAGGAAGCCATAAATATCTCCAGGTCGAACGAAACTTTTGGTATCGGCCAGAAATGTTTTGACATCCCCTTTAATTTTTTACATTAACTTTTGTAGTATTCGTTGTCTCAGATCTAATTTTCCATCTGCAGAACACCACTTCTCTTCTAAACCTTATCTGCTTTTCCTCACCGAAACGCAAGGGTATGAGGCAACTGACAGTAGCCCCTTTTCTGCTTCCTCCTATTTTCTCTATCTTTATTTTCGTTCTAAAGCTGGTTGTTGCGTCTATGTGCGCAAAAATTTAACGCTCACGTGCAACACTCTTGAATCTTCTGAATTTTCTACCAAATGGCGTCGGTTTATAAGTCACTCTCTTATTTAATTTATCAATGTTGTATATCTTTCCCCTAACTCCTCTGACTATAGTAAATTCTCTGACTATTTAACTTCATAAGTGGAAAACATTGTCATTCTAACCCTACGCAGATAATTTGATTTTTGGAGACTTCAGTGTTTACCACCAGCTTTAGCTTTCCTCTCCATTCACTTACAATCCTGGTGAGCTAATCTTCAACTTTGCTATCCTCCATGACCTAAAGCAATTGGTGTAACACCCTACTCATATTCCGGATCGTCACAGAGATATGCCCAACATTCTCGATATTTCCCTACCCTTTAATCCTTCTGTTTATGCTGTTATCCTTTCTTTTCCACTGAGTTCCTCCGATCACAATCTCTTATCTGTATCTTGCCCTATTTCTACAATCACTGCTTATAAGGATTCCCCAAAGCAGAGACGCCTCTGGCATTTTGCTTCTACCAATTGGTGGACCTGGGGAGGTTTTATGCTGATTTTCTTTAGAATGATTACTGTTTTCATGTCAGACACCCATCTCTGTGTGCTGAACGCATAACAGAGGATGAAAGTGTACATTTCTCACTCTTTCTCTCAACCTTAAATCTTCCAAATCCTTGTTTAACCCAATTTGTTCTTGTGCTATGCATGATGAAAGGATTGCCCACAAAAGCTACTTAAACCTTCTATCGCTTGAATCTCGTGCATTTTATATTTCTTCCCGGAATCATGGCAAGTCTATTCTGATACTTGCTAAACATTCTTTCATTAACAGAAAATGCAAAAAAATCCAAACCACAACTCCTTTAGAAATTTCTGGCATCTGGCCTAAAACATCTTCAATAACTTTACTTCCTTTTCTTTTCCTCCTTTATTTCATTCTAATGGCACTCATGCCATCACATTTTTTTCTCTAAAGCTAAACTCTTACGCGAAAGCTTATTGATCTGGCGAAATTTTTCACAGTGTTCTCAAAAAATATGCTACCTTGCTTGCACCTTGCCTGGCCAAACATTTTTTACTTTGTCTTTTGACATCTAACTTTTCTTCTTGTTGAAACACTATCCTCAAACGGTTTTTATACTTCTCTTTGCAACTTTAGCTCAAGTTTCCTCTCCGACCTGTCTATAGATGCTATGGTAGACGGCCACTCTTCTTCTCCTGATTCTATTAACAGTTGTGGTCCTCAGGGTTCTGTCCCATCACCCATTCTCTTTCTAATGAATGATTTCTTAAAACAAACTTCTTGCTCTATCCTACTACTCTATTCCAACACTTTTCACCGTCTTTCCAGTCGACCATCACTTTAGAAATTTATCAGTTCATGCATAAACACAACAGAACGCTCGGCTTTTGATTTCTTAAAGGTTTCCAATTGGAACATAGAAAACATATTAGTGTTCAGTGCCTCAAAAACTTAATTTTTTCATCCATCAACTCGACACAACCTTACAGACAATTATCCCCCTATTATTTAATATCACCCAGCTTCCTCCTCTTTTAGAATGAATATCCTCGGTCCCTTGTACTTATAATCAAAACTGGAAGCTTCATATCTCTCGAAAAAACAACTTCTATGAAGTTTGTTCTAAAGCGTCTTCACAAGTTTTTTCTCGTCTAACTGCTAACTCAGTAAAATTCGTACTAACGCTGAGCGTCTATGTATGGAGTAGTACTCTTCACATATATAGGGGAGGGGTGGTTACACTCCCATAGCCTTAGAATATAAGGTGGAATCAAAAGTTTTTCGTCTCATCAACTTTTTTCCTTTGATTGACTGTCTTCTGCCTCTCTTTCTTCGCACGAATGTTGCCTCTCTTGCTATCATCTATAGCTATTTTCATGGTAACTGCTCTCTTGATCTTACTAACTGCACACCAACCTCATCCTGTGGCCTCATTGCACAAGAATTTCTTCTTTTTTCTTACCCTTATTTTGTCTAACTTTTCAATACAAGAGTTAACCATTACTCCTAAACATTAATCCGTTACGATAGTAAACTCTGGAATTGCCTACCTGTCTCTGTATTTCCAACTTCCTATGAATTGACTCTATCTATGAAGACATTTGTACCTGACTTTCGACTAACTCTATTTATCTTTCAGGGGATTGGCAATTATTAAGCTTTTCATTTTATTTTTTTCTGTTGTCCTTGGTCAAGTTTTTCCTCTTGCGTAAAAATTGCTGCTGCTTTAAAAATATATAAACACAGATAAAAATAAATACATGTAAAAATAAAATGAAGAGCTAATGATTGATTATTCAATTTTCAGTCTTTGACAACATCGTGTTCATAAGGCTCCGCTGCATTTAAACATTTTTTGAGGTTAAAGTAATGATGAAAAAAACTAAAGTATACTATGGTATTATTATTCATTAAAGAAACACCAGTATAAAAATTGGAATACAAGGAATGAATATAAATATATAACTGAACAAAAATGCAAAAGGTAGAAGCAAAGTTTATTTCAATCAACTAATCTAAAATGAAGTGTGCTTCGATTTGTGCTTCGTTAGTAGTACTTTTTTTTTTTTCTCACCCTCACCAAACCATAATATCTTGACCAAGATCTGAACCTAATCAAACTGATGTTACTTTTATGAGCGCGGTGATGATCGAAAGAGGCTCCTAACATCCTCTTTTTCCCTCGATATTCCTTGGGATAGAAATGCTGTGTAGTATTTCTTTTTCGGATGATAGTTACATTAAAGTTTCTTTTGTTAGCTTTATGATTTATGTTTTGATTTTAAATAATATGTTATTCTATACATGCATGGTCTCTATGTGTGTGCTGGCTCTGCTGTTACTGATCTTTTTGGTTTGAATTTGCCATTACTGGCTATATTATATAGTGGGATTTATTCGCGTATTTAAGTAAGTGTTAAGAGCACCTTCCCCTTTGGCTTTCCCCTTCTACTTGTTAGAACCCGGATTAAACATGATAAAGCAATATTATGTGTTGTTTAAATGTCAGCTTGCCAACTTCAAGGCATCACTTGTATCTATTTACAAAATTCAGTAACCCAGAGAAGTACATCTGACATCGATCATTTTGCAGCCAAGATACTGATCCAGTAAATGAGTTCCGTAAAAAAAAATCACACACACACACACACACACACAAACACACACACACACACACACACACACACACACACACACACACACACACACACACACACACACACACACACACACACACACACACACACACACACACACACACACACACTCCTAGTAGCTCTTGTACCCCTTTGTTGTTGTATGGGAGCGGTAGTTGGAAGACTGGTGAGAAGCTTGTCCTGATAAGCTAATATTTAAAGCTATATATAAATAGTCTGGCAGAAAGCTTTCTTGATTTTCAAACTACATTCCTACTGCTTTTAACCTCTTTGTAACATCATCTCATGGTCTCTCTGACCTCTATTGCTGCTGTAGTAGACGGTCACTGTTCTCTTAAATCTATAAATAAAGGTGTTCCTCAAGGTACCCACTCTCTTTATTTTTCATCAATGATCTTCTAAACCTAACTTCTTTTCCGTTTCTCCCCTTTCGCTTATAAGAACATGAGAATATAGAAAAATGAGGGAAGCTACAAGAGGCCACAAAACTTATTCTTTGCAGTCTCTATGTGAACACATATGCCTATTTCTACCTATCATCCTCAGCCATAAACTTGTCCAATCTTCTTTTAAAACACCCTAACGTCTGACCCCTAACAATATGAGTATTGAGTCTGTTTCGTTCATCAACTAGCCTATTTGAAAACCAGTTCCTTCCTATTTCTCTCATAAACCTAATTTTTTCATGTTTGAATCCATTATTCCTTGCTATATCCTGATTATGAACCCTAATAACTTTCTTAATCTCCAATTTGTTATAACATTTATACCACACAAATACTTTTGTCAGGTCCCCTCTCAACCTACGTTTCTCTAAGGAATGCAAATTCAGTCCCTTTAATCTTGCTTTATACGGAATGAAACCATTCTTTATTTTCCATGACTTTTTTTTAGAAATGATCAACGCTTTAAAGATTTAAAAGAAAACATACAATGTAGGGAAGCGAAAAAACGCCTGACTTCTGATCTCTACAAAATTATTAATTAGTGCAGAGGAAACATTTTGATATTTAAAGGATCAAAACCTCAATTCCTCCATCTATCAACTTGACACAACTCTTTATTTTCACGCATCTGCTCTCTCGACTAAAATATATATCCTGTCTATTGATATATTTTTTTAAGGGAAATTTACATTTCAATTCGAGGAACGCTAGGGAAGAAAGAAAAGAGTTTGTGCACATAAAAACTAAAGATATATAGATATATACGAAACAAAAAAACTCGATTGTGTGGTCGTCCAGAAAAACAACTTGCTCACACTTACGTGTAGCGTGCCTGATTCTTATGTGTCAACAGTGTTGCACTCTAAGGGCCTTGGGATCCCCAAGGGCATAGGTTCGAATACTGACTACTGTCTGAGTGGAGATTGGGCATCCACTCGGGTTAACAGTTCCCACGTGGGTGGGCTTTCAGATAGGAGGTCTCCATTAGGTCTCCTTTAGCCCATAAATTCCCATGAAAATACAAGATTGTATTAAAAAAAAGCGCGGAGCCAGCGTAAAAAAAAAAAAAAAGTCCACTAACATTTTTTTTTTTTTATCATGTCCAAGAAGGCACAAAAAAAAGGTGCTATATGTCTTAAAATCTTTTGTATAAATGAGTACAGATTATAGGAATATGAAGATCAGAAGCAGGCAGAAAGTAGCCTGAGGAAGGGATGAATGATTGAGAGTACTGATCAGTGGCATATATATAAGTAGACTTATTCATAGTCAAGATGGCTTCATCACCGTCATAAATGTCGAAATAAAAAAAAATCGCCTAAAATGTTGTATTAAACAAAATTTTCATCTACAACTTGAAAATTTTGAAGTAAAACTATTGAACGTCATATTCAACGTTAGGAATATTATTTGTACGCACTTCGAAAATCATATACAATAAAACAGTTATCTTAAAAAAAAAAAAAAAAAAAAAAAAAAAAACAGAACTAAGGATCAATCTTTGACATTCTAAATCGCAATAGTTGCAGACAAGAAAAACATCATAGATTCCGCTACTTTTGTATGAGTTTCTCTTCTATCTACATCGAATAGGAATAATTTCATAACATCACAGAAACAAATAAATAAAATAATTTAAAAAACTACAAATTTGAAGAAAAATAATTTTGAAAATGTTGTGTGATGCTATTCAATGTTTCTTTTTGTATGTCACAAATCAAAAGGGCATTAACGGCTCGCCCTCTAAAGATAATACACAAAACAACATGCAATTACTACAAACACGCTTTTTATCTAAATTTCAATATCATGGTGACCCCAGCTGAAGACTCGGGGAGCATAAATTGCATTAGGTCTTACTGTTTTTCCAGTATCGATCCTAGATAATGCTGCATCAAACGCCCAATTCCAACTATCACTAGTAAAAGAAACAGAACTAAAACTAAAACTATTACCAGTGAAAGAAAGGAAACTAATACTAACCTATCAAGACGCAGTTTCTTAAGTGAAGTGCCGCGTGTCTGGTATAACCTCCCCTCCATCCTACTCTCCAATGTTACCTCACTATCCAATAAAATGGAGGAGGTGACCCAGGCGGTACGTTCTACATCATGTGACGTGATGGTTGTTACAGAGGCCTGGCAAATGAACCCTCTACTGTGCAGCATTGAGAATTTTGTGTTGTTTCACCAGCTACGTGAAAACAGAGAGGGGGAGGAGTAGCTCTATTTCGCCGGGACGACCTGACTCCCTCACGCCTAAGTGTTGATATACCCGAGGGAGTTGAGGCCTTGTGGGTGAGGTTAAATCCACGTTCCCACCCCCGCCAGACTGCCTCTGTCATCCTGTGTCTGGTCTACCACACCCCACGTGCCCCCACCGCCCACCTTCTTACCAACAACATTATCGACACTGCTGATACCATTAGAGTTACGTACCCGACTGCAAAACTGGTTATTTGTGGGGACTTTAATCGTTTGGACACCAGCGAGATCGCACATCATTTGAATCTCACCCAGGTGGTGGATTTCCCCACCCACGAGCAAGCAACTCTCGACCTTATCCTCACAGATATGGCCCAACAATACTTACTCTCTCTCCCCCCTCTCGGCCGGAGCACTCACATCTCCATACTGTGGTATCCCAAACCCACCACCTCCATACCAAAACGTAAGGTCACCCGACAACACAGACCCATGCCAGACTCTGCCCTGAGGGAATTTGGTGGATGGGTAATCCACCATCCCTGTAGGGAGGCTTTGGAGGCTGAGGACGTAGAAACCAAGTGGAGCAACTACACCACCACCATGACAGAGGCATTCCATCACTTCTTCCCTGTTAAGGACTTCACTGTCGACCCATCTGATGCCCCATAGATGACACCACGCCTTAAACGACTCATCAAACAACGCAACAGGACTTATTTCACCGACCGAGCCCTGTTCAGGTCGTTGAGGAATAAGGTAATAAGGGAGATTAGGACTGCCAAAGCCTCCTTCTACCCCAACAAATTGCACCACCTTAAACATCAGGACAGCAGTAAGTGGTACAGCAAGATAAAGGTTCTCTGTGGTCTAATAAAAGCAAACCTCCATCCTTCCCTGTACTTCCCACTTACCCCCTGACCTAGCAGCTCAGGAAATAAATTCACACTTTGCCACTATCGGCCAAACCCTCCCCCCCTTAGATCTGTCCCTTCTCCCTGCCTACCTTCCCTGCCCTACACCATCACCCTCTGTTCATATCACCCAAGTAGCCAACAAATTGAATAAACTGAAGCACAACAGATCCACCACGCCCTTAGACCTGCCAATAAGAATTTATAAAGAATTTGCTCCTGAACTTGCCCTTCCCCTGTCCGACATAATTAATGCCTCTCTATCCCAGCACTCCTGTCCTAGGGACTGGAAAACTTCTTACGTAACACATATACCCAAGGTCCACAATCCACATTTACTAAGCGAACTCAGACCAATTGCTATCACCCCTGTCCCTAGCCTCATTTGTGAAGACTTTGTTTTTGACCGGGCATACCACAAAATTAAAGATGTAATAGACATTCAACAATACGGCAACATAAAATCCTCCTCCACTACCCACTGCCTCATAAATTTTCTAGACTTTGTACACAGTCACTTGGACAAACGTAATACCTCTCTAGCCGTCACCTTTGTAGACTTTAAAAAGGCCTTTGATCTTGTTGACCACACTGTAGTCCTAAGCAAGGCGGTGCAACTTGGGCTCCCTCACACCTCACAGCATGGCTGGCGGACTTCCTTTCTGGGCGCCAGCAAGTGGTTAGATATCAAGGCACCACATCCTCTCCCCATAGATGGAAGTATGTGGACGACAGCACACTTGCCACTCCCATCAACACCAAGCAGCCAGACTACTCACCACTCCAAACCACACTGGATAACCTGCTGACATGGACTGAGGAAAACAAAGTGACAGTCAACCACAACAAGACCGTGGTGATGCACTTTTGCACCTCAGCTCAGCCACTGGCCCAGCCCCAGTTGTCTGTAGTTGTCCATCCCCTTCAGGTCGTCAAACATTTCAAGCTGCTTGGCATAACACTGGATGACCAGCTAAACTGGAAGCAGCATGTAAACAATATAATACGTACCGCCTCATTCAAGCTTTACATGCTGCGCAGACTAAGATCAATGGGAACGCCAGACAAAGAGCTCGGGGAATTGTACAAGATCTTCATACTTCCCACGCTCACGTACGGTTCCCAGGCATGGTCATCCTCCCTCAACCTTACACAGAAACAACAACTGGAGAGGGTACAAAAGAGGGCATGCAAAATCATATTTGGTCCGGACTACAACGGCTACGATAATGCTCTATCCACACTCAGCCTGAGCAAACTATCCCAGCAGCACCAGGAAGCACTCCACAAGTTTGAGAAAAAAACTGCTAACTCACTCCAGATACCGGAATTTTCGCTCCTCCACCGACACGAGCCACGAGACACTACAAGCTGGTGCCTATACGAGCCCCTAGAACCGACCGATATAAGAACAGCACCATTCCAACAATTGTTAAAATGCTAAACTCATACTGATATTTATACTTAGATTAACAATATATTGCTACTTCAATATGAATGTAAATTTTTAGTGTAAAGCTGCTAAACAAATAAACCTACCATTATTATTATTATTATTATTATTATTATTATTATTATTATTATTATTATTATTATTATTATCATTACACACACACACACACACACACACACACACACACACACACACACACGCACACACACAGAACTCCTAACTATTGTGACGCTAACAAGGGAAACAATGCAGCTAGCAGAAATCAAAAGAACAGTTAGCATGAAAATAGCAAAAAGATGTAACATTCAGGTAATAAAAAAAATACCGAAGACAATCTTTTAGAAGAGAATAAAATGGTAAGAAGAAAACGGTTTCATTCCAAACAATGTTAGGAATGTCTGAGTGGAACTTCCCCATGCATGTACAGAGTTAGCAATTGTGGAGAGGGGTAATGAAAAAAAAAAAAAAAAAAAAAAAATGTAGAGTTGCCTTAGAACCCTTCACCTCATATAATCTGTTTAGCAAAAATGAGAAGTGAAGTCCTCAATTTAAACTGCAAGTATCGCAAAGAGTAAAAATATTAAGTGTAAAAGAAGGGTACAGTTCAGTGCCATTAAAGAAAAGTAGTTACTTGTCTGTAAGGTTGTGTCAAGTTGATAGATGGAGGGATTTTTTTCAAGCATTGAACTCTATTAAGTTTTCTATTAGGGAAATTAGATGCCAGTAGGTATGAAGCGCCCCAGCGAGACATGTTAAGTCTCTGAAGGGTTGATCTTCTCTCGAAAAAATACAATGTGGAAAGTTGCAGGGTCGTGTCACCAACGTAAGAATGGATAGGTTTATGAATTTGTTTTAGGAGATCAATAATGACCATTAGGAAGAGAGTGGATAACAGAGCCCTTAAAATCAGGACACAACTCTCAGGAACACAATTTTTAATAGGTTCCAGAGAGCACTGGCCGTCTACTATAACAAAAATAGAACGATCAGAGTGGATACTTGAGATAAAGCTGCAGAGGAAAGGATAGAACGGGTAGATCTAAGATCAAGGCTTTGTACAAATTAAGGGGTTTGGTATGTCTAAGGCAACAACAAAAGTTTCACTAAATTCTCTAAAAAGAGAATGACCAAGACTCTATGAGGAAAGTCACTATAGTCAAACCAGAATGTACTGACCCGTAAGGTGTGACTGGCCATGGTGACAAATCTCGAATCAAAACATACATCCCCTTGCCACTCACAGTCTTCTACTCGTAGTATTATCAACAAACGATGTTCTAAGGATGGTCTAAAATGTTTAAAATAACAGATGATATGATCAATTAATTGATATCAAGAGAGATACAAATACGTATATGAAAACGCGGCATATCAGGTGAGGCGACGTTGCCACTGACCTGAGGTGGGATTATCCGAGGAGGAATGGGGGGGGTGAGTGAGGTCGCCGCGCCCATACATACCGGGTCACTTCCTATCTGGTCGCCACGATGGAAGGACACCACTCATTATATTAATATGACGGTGTATCTCACGGGAGCATAGAAAAGAAAAATATATATAAACTACCAGTTTCATTTGCACGTATACAATAAATATCTTGAATGTTTTGAACGTACTAATGGTATAATTAGCTACACATATCATCGGATCTCGAACGCCTTTTTTTCGTAGTTATGCTTTAAATAAATAGGAGAAAGGTCCTCATTCCGTTTTCTTTGAAGTAATAAGATATGTGGCAGCGTCGCACAGGTGGCAAAACACACCTTACGGGTCAGTACATTATGGTTTGACTATAGTAGAGTGACCTTGAGGTAGATTATACTGATTATAAAAAAATAAATTAAATGATAGATGTTTAAGAATCGTCCTATTGAAGAAAGATTGAAAAAAAAAAAAAAACACTTTAAGTAAGCAAGGAAATAAAACTATTTTATAGTAGTTTGAGAAATTAAAAAATTGATCGTTTTTTTTTCTTTTCTTTTCTTTTTAGGAACAGGCTGAATGAAGGCCAACTTCCAGCAGAGACTGAGTTGGAGATCATACTGGTTATAAAACATCGTGAAAAGACAAAAATTTAAGAGTCGTGCTATTGAAAACAGATTGAAAGACTTTAGACAAACAAGAAAATAACGCTATATTCTAGTAGTCTGAGAGATTGAAACAGCGTTTTTTTTTTTTTTTTCAGGAGCAAGCTGAATGAAGTCAAACTTTCAGCAGGAAAGGTAGATGTCGATAGAGTTGGAAGAATTTCGCCGGACAGGGTACAAATAATTAAGGAGGTAGATTTTTTTTTTTTTTTTTTTTTTTTTTTTTTTGAGAAAAATAGTAAAAATCCTATTATGTCGATAAGCCTTCCGAATGTTTGGGACAGCTAGGGTATGAAAAACACCATTGCAATGAATTTTAATCGAAGGTATGAAATATTCAGAGAAAGGAGGAAAGAGAGGGACAAACCCAGAATTATCCGGTGTAGTGATATCAGCAAAGGTGTAAGGGATGAGTTCAGCTATATATATATATATATATATATATATATATATATATATATATATATATATATATATATATATATATATATATATATATATATATATATATATAGATATATATATATATATATATATATATATATATATATATATATATATATATATATATATATATGATGACAGTGGTTTTATCAAGATAACTAAGTAAAGGAGGAAAGATAAAATTGCTTCACCCAACTGGATCGGTGAGGATGAGATTTAAGGGAAAAGTGGCAGTGTTCTACATAGTGAAAATTGAACCTAACACCGCGAAAGTTGCAGATGTTAAAAGAGAGAGAGAGAGAGAGAGAGAGAGAGAGAGAGAGAGAGAGAGAGAGAGAGAGAGAGAGAGAGAGAGAGAGAGAGAGAGAGAGAGAGAGAGAGAGAGAGAGAGAGAGATGACAAGTTGAGGGTGGTGATGAAATATTTATAGTCGAGCAGCTAGAATTGGGGGTATATTCTCCTTCTTACAAGGGGACACCGAAACCGGTATTGGAGTCGCCATAAATTTAAAATTGTGTTGATTTTTTTAATAGTTTTATTTAGTGTTATATAACTCTATGTAGTCTTTTTTTAAGGGAGAGAGTTGTCTTAGAGGGCAACTTATGACTGCCTGGCCTGTTCTGTGTATTGACTTCTATTTCTCCTTCTTGCTCGAGATCTATCAAACTACCGGCCCATAGCTTTAATCACTTGTTCATCTAAAGTTTTCAATATATGCTTAACAGAAAATTATTAAACACCCGTCATTACACAGTCTTCTATGATGAATATCTTGTATGGCTTCCGTGAAGACCGCTTTCATAATGATTTTTGGGCTTTCCTTACTGAGTCTTGGTCATCCTCTTGTGGAGGATTTTGTGAAATTTTGCTCTTCTCAGATGGCTTCCATCTTGCTTTCTGCAATTGAATCTCAATTTTCGTCCCCGGCAATTTTATTGTTGCTTTAGTAGACGGCCACTGTTCTACTAAATATATTAACAATCGTATTCCTTTTAGCTCTGGTATGCCACCACACTTTCCTCTCTTATTCATCCAATAGTTGCAAAAACCAAACCTCTGGCCCTATACACTCCTACCCTGATGATACCACACTACACTTTTTCACTTTTTTTTTCCTAGAGATCACAGACTCTTCAGGTCACCAGATCATGCAGAGAGGCCACAGATTTCTGGTATAAGATTCCTAAAGTTTTTGATTGAGTGCACAATAATAGTGTGCAATGCCTCAAAAACTCAATTCCTCCATTTATGAATTTAATACAACCTTCCAAATTACTATCCTTTCTTCTTAAAATCATATAACTGATCTCCTTTGTATTGAATCTCACCGGCCTCTCCTTTACTCACGATCTAAACTGCGAACTTTTCATATCATATTATTCTAAAACAACTTGTATTGAAATAAGCTCCATTTGCAGCCTGACATTTTTCCTCACCATGACAACATTATACACTAAAGTTTGGAGCTCTGTTCGCATGGATTGAAGAAGCAATTCCACTCACAGTTCTAATGAATATAATAAAATTAAAAACTTTTAGTCTTATCATTTTACTCCAATGACTGACTATCTATAGCTTCTCTCAACCCCACAATGATGCATTACGTGCTATCTTCTACCACTATTTTGGCAAGTTTGGGAACAGACTTTATATGAATTTGGGGAAAAAAATAATAAAAAGTGAATGAAATTCAAGTGTTGGAAGAGACAAGTAAATTTTTGTGGGCAAACAAGCTATCATCCATAGCGCTTAGAGGCTTTGAAGATTTAATTTTCAATCCTCCTAACTGCATGTGGCCTCATTGCACATAACTTTTTTTCTTCCTTTCAACATTTTTCTGGTAAACTCTAAAACTATTTACCTGCTTTTGTGTATTCATCTTCCTATAAAGTGACCTCATTTAGGAGCGAGGTTTCAAGTCCTTTTTCCCTTTCTTTTGGCAAAAAAAATTCGACTTGCATGGAAATAAGTAGTTAAGTGGTTCCTTTTCTACTGTTTGTTCTCTTTCCCCTACTTGCATAAAAAAAAGCTTCACCCAAAGAATATCAAATCTGCTCATAATTCGGCTGGACAAGGAAATACTGCTCTAATTTTGAAAAATAGGTAATACATATAAATAAAACTATTGTGTATTAGCCATGATTCAAATGAAAAGGAATTATTATAAAAAAGTTGGAAACCTATTTCTTGATTTCAAATTTGATTATACAGGTTCACTTGGTTCATATAACTGACCTCTGAATATATATATATATATATATATATATATATATATATATATATATATATATATATATATAGATATAGATATATATATATATATATATATATATATATTATGAAAAAAGAGAGGTCTTGCTATGGTTTTTATTTCTACCATACCACAATTTGGTGTCCCGGGAGTGACTGACCCACCCAAGACCATGACTGACAGTTACCGGTGCCATAAAGGACACCTCTCCCAGTGGTGAGACCTAAGTCTTCGGGTTTATTCGTCCAACCACTCCTGTTCCAAAAAGGCTCACCTCCATTTGGGGTTCGTGGGTTTGAGGAACAGGTCGAGAGAAACTACCGGTGTCATAAAGGACACTTTTATCCCAGTGGGAAGACCTAAGCCTTCGGGTTTATTCGGCTAACCACTCCTGTTCCAAGAAGGCCTACCTCCATTTGAAGTTCGTGTGCTTGAGGAAAAGATCGGGAGAAACTCAGTGCCTCACCCTCAGCCCGAAACCTTGCCGACCTCCCCCTTCCCAAAGGAGCTCTGCCGGCCCTCCCTCCGCCCAGAACCTTGCCGGCCCCCTGCTCCGCCCGGAACCCTGCCGGCCCCCTCTCCGCTAAGAGCCTTGCAGGGCCCCCTACGCCCCGAATCCTGACGGCCCTCCTGCCCGGAACCCTGCCGGCCGTCCCTCCGCCCGGAGCCCTGCCGGCTCTCCTCCGCCCGGAGTCCTCCGTTGGTCGTTTGAATGTAAGTGACAAGAGTGTTCTCAAAACAACGCACGAGACACATTAGGTGGTAGATATCTCTTTCCATCTACAATAAGGGTACAAATGAACACAACGGGAAATTTCCAGTAACCAACCTTAGGTAACCAAAAAGGCCAAATGGTTACAGTTATTATAGTAAATGCCTCTAAGAGAGACGCTGACCTGAAACCTAGCGGTTTGGGAAGACTAGGATGAGAATTATGGGTAGGAAATCTGGAATCCTTTAAGATCAACTGGCAGGGTACAGACTCAGGAAGGCATTGCGACCGAAACCAACACCACAACTTGGAGGATTGGCGTTTCGAATAAAGAGGCTGGACGCTAGCATCCACGGGAAGGCTAGAAATTGGAGAAGAACGGAATTCAAATTCCGGTATGGTTCACAGAGTCCAACACACGTAGGCGAGTGTCCGTGGCAGGGGAATAGATCTCACAACCATACTCCAACTTTGAAAGAATAAGAATGCGATCCAGAAGGAAGAGGGTGTCTTTATCAGCATCCAAAGAGGAATGAACCAAAACCTATAGAAAGGAACAGAGCCTTTTGAAAGGATCCCTTGACATAGTGAAGATCATGCACCCATGTGAGACGGCTGTTAAATACAAGACCATGATAACGTGTTATCTCCACACATGTGATTTGTCTATTTAAGAGGTATAGATTGAGACCCGAGTGAACACCAAGGAGACTACAAACATGCATAACTATGTACAGTCTTTGAGAAAGAAAACCAAAATTATTGTCAATCAGCGCAACAGGAAACCCTGTTAATTGCAAATTGTTGTTTCCTTTCAATAAGCGAAAAACGAGCAGCTAAGAATGAAATGGACTGGTCATCCAAGTATATGGAACTATGGACTCCATGTGGAAGAACATCTATAACGCCATTAATAGGTACAACAAATCGTGAAACTTCCCTAAGGCACATCATCATCAAGTGGGCAAACATCAGAAGAAAAAAAAACACTACCAACACGGAACCGTAAAGAATGATATGATAAAACCTGCCTGATAAAAATTGGAAGGTGACCATGAAGACCAAACTCAAACAGATTCAGTAAATTAACAAACGCCAAGCTGTGTCATTTGCGTTCTATGATTGAGAAAAATAAACGAGCATCAGATGAAGATTGTACTTTTCGGAAGCCATACTGCACCGAGTTCAGGTGGTTCATGCCTTCAAGTACCGCATTAGTCGGACATCTACCATCTTTTCTAGGATCTTACAGATACAGGTCAAAGATTTGAGCCAAAAGTTTGTGACTAGAAGAAGGTTTTTCCCAGGTTTCGGAATGGGAATAATATTAGTCAAGCTCCATGGAGATGGAAACTCGCTGTTACTCCAAATTAAGTTATGGAGATCCAATAGAAATGTGAAAGCAGCATCAGACATGTGATTTAAGAAAGCATATGAGATGCCGTCAGGAAACGGTGACGAATAATGGCAGTGTGATAATACTGACTTTAACACATTGGTAAACAACTAGACATTATATGATTCACCCAAATTCTCCAAACCACATGTCTGACGAACTACTTGCGCACCAGGGTCCTTTCCAGAAATGCTGACGAAATGCTTCACAAACAAGTCTGCCATCATTTTAGGCTTTGCTACTATGTCTGCAGCATTTGACATGATAGGAGGAGGAGGAAGAAGAAAACTTCCCCGGAGATCTTACGTACTTTGTTGAAAACCTCAATAACTGGTGTACAAACTGTGACTGAAGAGAGGTAAGATTTCGATCAATTTCGTTGAGCTTCTTAAGCTTGACGAAAGATCTCCAAGAAATGAGAATCCCCGTGGTGGCGAGGAAGTCTAGAGAAAACAGACCACTTCGCTCTCAAAGCTTCAGAGCATTCCACATTCCGCCAAGGAACAAAGCGATTGGGAAACCTGCCAGATGTTTGGGGAACAGGATGAATGGCTGCAGAGAGCAAAAAATCGGTAAAATATGCTGCTGTATCGTCACAGATACCAAAGTCAGCTAACGGACGCAGCTAAGGTTAACAAATCGCTGTCAATCAGCCATATTCGAAGAGCAACGAAGAAGATGTGGCTGGGCTTTTACATTAACCCGCACAGCGTCGGAGCCGTAACAGATACGGGGTGGGCTCTGAGATACACGGGCGTCGGCGACGTGAGACTTACGTTCGGGAAATTCCGTCTGTTTTTGGATGAATATCGTCCTCAAAACATGTTTATATACTGGTCTCTTACATTAGAGGAATCTCATGACAAGAATCTAACATTTTTCTCTAAATAATATATCTCAATTCTAGCGATGTAGGCTGCTAAGTCTGCTCGGTGTAGCGGCAAGATTGTACTTCAACCCCGCTAATATGAACACACTTTTTCTCCACTACTCTCCACTACTTTTCTCCACTACTTTTCTCCACTACTTTTCTCCATATTTCAAAGGTTATTGATACGTGGTATGTTCTGGTAGTAAACCTTTTCACAATCTAAATAATAATTTGTACATATTTTTTTCGGAAAACGCATGCCCGCCATAATGGCAACGCTCTCCCTAGTGGTGGAGGGTGGCTATTTTTAGAACAAACATCCTTCTCTCTCTCTCTCAAAACGCTGACAGATCTACTGAGCTTGATATACGAAGTAAAGGATGAAATATTACCTTATTCCGTAGATATAGCAGCGTCGAAAAGGTTACTGACCACTGACCAGTGAAAACAAGTCAATTTAGTTCTGTCAGAGCGAGATCATGTCACGCAGTCGGAGAGGGCTGTGTGATAATTCTATTGAACGCCGTTTATTGGATACATACAGCGATATAACAGTCGGTAAAGGCCTGATAATGAGTTAATAAATAAATAAATATGTGTGTGTGTGGAGGAGAGAGAGAGAGAGAGAGAGAGAGAGAGAGAGAGAGAGAGAGAGAGAGAGAGAGAGAGAGAGAGAGAGAGAGAGAGAGAGAGAGAGAGAGAGAGAGAGAGAGAGAGAGACACGAGAATCCTCTTATTAGCGGTCTGAAACAAAAAGAAAAAAACGAAAGAGGAAGAGAGAAGAGATAAAAATATGTTCTGGTGATTAACTGAAAAGAAAAAAGAAAAGAAAAGAAAAGAAAAAAAACTCGTAAGCTATATATTCAATTACAAGAGACGCGAGATGCTATTAATTTTTTTTCCCCAATCTTCTTCTTCTTCTTCTTCTTCTTCTTCTTCTTCTTCTTCTTCTTCTTCTTCTTCTTCTTCTTCTTCTTTTAACAGATAAGTAAAAGGCAAAAAGCGTTAATAAGAATGCAAAGAAGATTTTTCGTGACGTGCTGGAAATGGAAGAAAAAAAATAATAATAACGGCGAGAGGAAATATCAAGGGTTAAGTCTCTCTCTCTCTCTCTCTCTCTCTCTCTCTCTCTCTCTCTCTCTCTCTCTCTCTCTCTCTCTCTCTCTCTCTCTCTCTCTCTCCCCACTTTTCTTTTTATTGTGGCCCTTTCTTTGGATTCTGTCTCTATTTATTATTTACCTCTTATTCTCCTCCCTTCTTTGAGCAGGTTCCTTTATTATTATTATCATTATTATTATTATTATTATTATTATTATTGTTATTATTACTATTATCATCATTATTATTGTGTTCTTCAGTTCTTACACATTAATGATCGACCCAAAAAACTTCAGACATTTTCACAAAGCGAGCCGTGAAGTAACGCGTTTCTCACATTCTCAATATTTCTTTTTTCTTTTTTCAGCAACCACTTTTCTGACAAGCTTAAGAATGACGAGTGGGTGGGGTGGGGTGGGTGGGGTGGGTGGGTGGGGAGGAGCCTTGTGCTGTACTAACTCCCCTCCTCACCAGTAGTTAGTTGATCCACACAGCTTAGCTAGTACCTGAATTTTCGTTGCCACTTGTAATCCTTTTTAATCCTAAGTAATCCTCTCAGTCCTTGACTACTACTACTACTACTACTATGCTTCCTCTCACTCTCTCTCTCTCTCTCTCTCTCTCTCTCTCTCTCTCTCTCTCTCTCTCTCTCTCTCTCTCTCTCTCGTTTCTCATCCGCCTCTGCCACGCCTTCAGAATTATTCCTCCCCTTTCCCTTCCCTTCCCTTCCTCTTCCTCTTCCTCTTCCTCTTCCTCTTCCTTTTGCTTCCCCTTTCTTGTTCGACTTATCTTGCTTCTCATTTTCCGTCTCATCCTCTTGCTCTTTCCCTGCACCAGTTTCTCTTACTTTCCCTCTCTTCTTCTCTCCCTCATTTCTATCCTTTTCCTTGTCTTCGTCTTACACTGCAGCTCTTTTTTCACGTATTTCATCCTCCTCCTCCTCCTCTTCTTCTTCTTCTTCCTCCACTTCCTCCTCCTCCTCCTCCTCCTCCTCCTCCTCTTCATCTTTCTCCTTATCGTGTCTGTTGTTTCAGATGCTAATATTGGCTAGTGTTTTGAAACTGGAAAGCGAAATCACTGCCCTTGTTTATCTCACTGGTTTGCAGAACGCACCCACACGCAGACACATGTACGCACACACGCACTCACTCTCTCACGCACTCACGCACTCACGCACTCACGCACTTTAACTAACAAACATGTCAGAATATGAAACTGGATATGAAAGTCAACAATGAAAGCTGCATCATTGCTGTGTGTTTTTGTTTATATATTATTTTTTTTTGTGTGTACGTGAATTTTAGTATTGCAATTTTTTGTTTTCATTAATTCTGTGAGCGCAAAATGTCATGGAAATAATGGAATATTGACATATCTTGTCATTACCGCAGAGAGACGCGAAAAAATTAAGCCTAAATGACAATATTACCACGAATACCACGAGCCAAGCTAAGTTATGAGAGAGAGAGAGAGAGAGAGAGAGAGAGAGAGAGAGAGAGAGAGAGAGAGAGAGAGAGAGAGAGAGAGAATTGACAAATATACCAAATGAAAATATGGAATTGAGGGAACAGAGAAAAATTGGAAAAAAACGAAAAAAGGGAAAAGGAAACAAAGGCCGGTGAAAGTGCAGGAAATAAAAGATGCAAACGAAATTTTACTCTCTGACAAGGAACATTAAGAGATAAAATGTGGGAAATAAAATGGTGATAGAAAAGGGAAAAGGAAACTCGAAACGCTTCAGTGCTGTCTGTAGACCTTGTGTGTATATATGTATGTATGTATGTATGTATGTATGTATGTATGTATGTATGTATGTGTGTGTGTGTGTGTATGTATGTGTGTGTGTGTGTGTGTGTGTGTGTGTGTGTGTCTGTCTGTCTTTTCAAAATTTTTACCACCCTGTTCTCTGTAAATCTTTTAACAGGTTGTAATGGAAGTTATTGGGGTCTTCAAGGGTGACTTTATGGTTTTACGACTTGTTGAAGAGGTGTTGGGGGAAATCATTGAGCTTTCCCAGGTTTTTGTGTTGGTTCCTGATGTTTTCTAGTGTAATTTTGTTTTTTAGTATTTTTGGTTGATGTTATTGGAAGTTTTTGGTATATTTCTTCGTGATTGTAATAGATTATTGAGTTTTTTTAGGTTTTGGTATAAATTATTGAAGTTTTCTAATATATTTCTATGTTTTTTTGGTGATTCTAGTTGAAGTTATTAGAATGTTATGTTTTTCTTTTTATCTTAATGAATCTAATTTGTATTTTCAAGAGTATTTTCATGTTTCTGATAACTTTGCGGAATTTATTGAGTTTTAAAGAGCATTTCTGTCTAAGGTGTTCGGATTTTTAAGTGTTTTCTCATGATTATAC
>CM035223.1:14788978-14804372 GCA_020233015.1 Callinectes sapidus | reverse complement strand
AGCGAGGAGAGAGAGAGAGAGAGAGAGAGAGAGAGAGAGAGAGAGAGAGAGAGAGAGAGAGAATATACAATTATTCTATGGCAACCTTCCATCATAACATATATTTTTTTTTACAACACACTAGTACATCTCCAAAAAATAAATGATATTACATGGTTATTCAAGGATTATATCTACATATTCCGCTGAGAGTCCAACAGAATAGGAAAAAAATATGCAAAAAACTTACACAGGGGAAAAAAATCGAGCATGTATAATTTTATAAAGCTATGCATGACTTGCTTTCTTCCTGTGAAAACAGTAACATTATTATGCTTGGCTCCGAAGTGTGAGAATAAGAGGGAATGAACAAAACATTCACTTTGATAGTTTCGCTAAACCGCTAAAGTTATCGCACAATGAATCGGGGCAAAACATACCACTTTAAGTCTATTCTAAACGGAATGACTGTCATTTCCGTTTCTTTCACTGGTTTCGCAAAGAAAAAGAAAAAAAACAAAAAAAAAACAAAAGCATCATGTGGCCAGCACTGGTGAAAAAACAAGGCGTGACATTTCCCGACGCTGTACGGGTTAACCGATTCCAATAAAATTTGAAAGTGGTCATTACTGTATAAATCTTGTAAGACCCGCCAGTTGAAATCAAGAAAAGAGTTTGTGGTGCAAATGGAAAGGTTAATGGAGTTGAAAGTTCCAGTTTAACTATGAAAGTGTGCCACATCACCAGAGTTCAAAACTTTTAGTTCCCCATCCTTGATACAAAAAAAAAGCAATTAAAAACCCAAGAGGATTGTATAACACTATCGTCCCACAAAGGACACTGACAGTTAAAATCTCCTATCAACAGATAAAGAGGGGATAGGTCACGCGCAAGGGTATCAAGCTACAGGAACACCGGGGAGAAGATAATGAATACATAAAGTGTAAAATCTACCAAGGAATGCTTTGATCACAACCGCTTGTACGGAGAGATGAGCTGCAAGGGGATTAGAGGGACATCTTAAAGAACAAAGATAGTAGAGCCACCATAGTGGACCTAAACAGGAATAGAGGTACTATAAAAAAAAAAAAAACACAGCACCCATGAGGAGGGGAGTGAGTCAAGTTCCCGAGCACTGCAAGCATACACACAACAAAGAATACCTAGAGATTAATACTTGGAGTTTTTTTTTTTTTTTTTCAAAGAGACCCAAAGGCCTCTACAATTCCACTGGAGAAAATTTAAAATTATTAATTGCAACAATTTTGGATGAGTCCATTTGAAGAACTTCCGTTTAGCATTATCGATTTGTAGCGTAATGAAAACCCATCAGCAGAAAGAGATCCAGCAGGACAAATTGGGACACGGTAGGAGGCACGATCGAAATGACGGGTCTTTGTGCCCTCTAGCAACACCATGTCTCGGGAGCCAACATCGGACACAGTTAAGGGGAGAACAGCAACACACTGAGAGGGAATATGCATGGAGGAACGGACAGAAGTAAGAAGAAGTAAGGGAATCTGCCTCAGAAAAACGAACAACCCCAGGAGACCTGGTAAGGACACACTCAGAGACAGATGAGGCCTTTCCATTAGATTTCATATAAGGGGTATTATTAAGAGAGTTCTTTTATGGAGGCAAGCCAGAAAGATCAACTGAATCGGTGGAGCCATAATTTCGTTTGAAAACAATAACAAGCCCAATCTTTCGGGACAAGAAGTTGGGGAAACAGGAGAGTGAGATAGAAGAGATACTTCATCCATGCTGTCACCATCTACCAACAATTTAGAGAATAGATTACAAACACGGATCTCCGAGGTAGAACAAAAACCTGATGGAGAGGAGTAGCCTTCTAAGAAAGCCATCTGTACATCAGAATTACAGGCTGAGAGGAGTAGTAAGAGCCTAATGATGCTGCATAGGATGAAGCTTCAGGCGGGCCATCCTGGCTGATTTTAAACAAATATGTTTGAAATTATGGTTCTCCGTTTTTTTTTTCCCGCTAATCCTGTCCTTCATACCTGAAATTATCACTTGGCATTTTTTTTTCCTGAAATAATTTCCCCACCCCCACCCAGAGGCCAGATTTGAGTGTTGCGTCACAGCGTGACGCGAGCGCTGAAAAATGCGGAACCTTTCAATGCCTAAATCTATGTAGAACTATCACTAAAATCATTACCTCTTAGATAAATTGGCATCTCTTTATCGTAGAGTAGGTTGTGGTGACTCCTTCCCAGCTGCTGCTTCAGTGCCTCCCTTGACTTGAATAGGGCAGGTGCGTCTGACTTTTCCCAGCGATATTTCCTTATTTCATGCTCTGCATGATGACATACAAGTGAAAATCTACGAAGACAAGGCTCACCAATCTCAAGAGAGAGAGAGAGAGAGAGAGAGAGAGAGAGAGAGAGAGAGAGAGAGAGAGAGAGAGAGAGAGAGAGGCAGCAAAACACTCCAAACCAAGGAAAAATAGGAGTGGAAGCTAGCAGAGCCGAGTCACCCAGCGTTGGCGTCTTACCGCTGCCCGCCTTATCACCACCCTCCCCTCCACCCCACCCTCCCCTTCACAACCACCACAGCCAAAACAGCTGTCTCGACCTGCGTTTCTCTCCTTATGCAGCATGTCAAGCAGCCTTTCCTCGCTTCCTTCATCATCTAAAAGTAAATATTTACCGCTGGTATCACACGAGGCGTCACTGCAGCAAGGAATAAATATTATGCAAAAAGATATGGAGTATGTAGCCCCTGAAAGCAGCGATATCAACACTTATTTCACTTTGACGCTGCAACAACTCAACAAATTAGTCATGACACCAAAATGTAGAAGAAAGGCATGCAAGAGCAGCACCTCTGCCGTGACATTTGGTCACAGACAATGAAGAAGGTGCCGCCTTTTGATACCCTCACTTTCTTAGAAAGTGGGACCAGATGCCTTAAAATTCTCCAGTAAGTCAACCTTGTATACACTAATATGTGAAAATTTTATGCCGATCAAATAAATAAAAATAGCACAAGGATAAAATGGAAAAAAAATAAGAGGCGATATCTCGAAATGTGTATCTTTTCCATTAGAAATAATTTCACAAAATCTGTGAAAGCTCTGATCACCGTATGTTTGGTATCATTTTAAACTGCAACAAAATTTGAATTTTTTGTAGCAATTAGATTCTAGAATCTCTTAGAAGAAAACGAGATAAGGGACAGCTAAATAAATCCGAAAAATAATCCTTCAAAAACAAAACCAGAAATAAAAAAAACTAACTCATACTATATATATATATATATATATATATATATATAATATATTAATATATATATCTCTATATATTATATATATGCACAAAGTTTATATTGTATTTTTTTCAAAGCAATAAATTGAAAAAAAAAAAATTGAGATAAAAAAAAAAAAAAACGAAAAAAAAGTTATCCCCTACAATTCACCCAAATTTGATGAAATGTACATAATAGCCTTCATTTACTTAAGGAAACATCAAAATTTCAAACCAATTGGATGAACCATAAGTGAGATATGAGCCTAATGAATTTTCGGGGGTGGCCCCTGTTCACCAGGCTTTCATCGCCTGTAGGCAAGTTCTCGACAAACAGCTCCCACACTCATAAAATGGGTATTGTCATGTTGGAGAACATCCTGCTCAAGGCGGTACTGGGGCCCCTCCCGAGATAGCAACTGATGAGTATCCCAACAGTGAAACCAGTAAGGGCTAGACTCACATTCCATGCTTGATTGGGCTACTATGGCAAAGCAACAGCCATAACGGTGAGTGTTAGTGGAATGCTTCTTGTTTCTGCCAAACTCATAACATCCAAAACATTGACGAGGTCAATCAGGAAATATCTTGACCTGGAGGCACAGTTGCCCAACCTGAATATAGTAAGCGTGAGTGTGACCAAAAGAGGTCAGGACAATGACATTGTCCTTCCCCTTCACATTTCAAACCTTGTGGACAGTAGAAGGGTACATGACATGAATTTCCTACTTATTATGTAATTACCCTGGTCATTGCGGTAGTATGCAGCACACCACGGTAAAGTAGGAGTTTGATGAGCAAATAATGTTCCCTCCTCAGATGTGCGTTCTAAGATATTAGGAATAAAGTCCCTCTCTGATTCACCAACATTCTGATACCCTCATACCAAACTGGTCTTACGAACAGCTACATGGTAACTGAACAAGCTGTAGGTAAAACCGGTGAGGTGAACTCCTTACACCTGTTTTCCTTTTACCTTCCCCCTTTCAAACTATCTAAAACCCTTTCAAACTATCAAACTTTCAAAGCTTTCGAAGCTTTCAAAGCTATCAAACCCTTTCAAACTATCTAAATGTCTAGTCAAAGTTAGATTCTATGAACGTATTGCAAAAAAGATCCTCTTACAATGTGTGCCCACTTAAGTTGCCCTTATATATCTGCATTCCCGTGTTTACCAACATTGTCATCTACGCAAGCATCTACGTGTGGCTTTCCCATATTTACATTGATTGTTATAGCTTTATTGTGTAGAACCATTGCAGCTATTACGATTAATTTGGTCGTGTTGTGATATCCTGGCACGGATAAAAGAAGAGAGAAGAAACAAGAAAATAAGAAGAAACAAGAGAAAAAGAAATAAGATAAGAAATAGTATAATTACAGTACCAGAGTAGGTAGGAGGTGAAAACTTGACAAGGATTGATGGAAAGTTCCCCAAATTCTGGCCAATTTATGAAAGGCCACTGCAGGCATGATCTAGAAGTAAACATAGAGAGTCAGGGGAACTGAGATGTTTGGTCCTGGGAAACCGGAAGGAGCGGTAAACCTCAGGAGAGGGGACATTTATAAACCTAACTTGAGAGATGCATTGTCTTAACTCCGCCCTCATACCGCAGTGGGTGTCTAGTATAAGGTTGACCAGTGCCATGATACCCAGGCTGGCCATGCCACGCCTAAGGTGTGTCTTTTGTAAGAGATGCAATTACTGCATGTTGGAATATGTGAAATGTATAGAATATTCGACCTTAGTTATAAGGATAGTTTTTCTGAGGAAAATATGTGACAACTGAAATATAAAATGAGATGTAACGTAGAGAAGAGAGACTTCTTTTTAGAAACAGCTTGTTGAGAGTTCAAGAGAGAGAGAGAGAGAGAGAGAGAGAGAGAGAGAGAGAGAGAAGCTTTTTTTTATGTAGAAGGGAGGCGGCCGAGGGCAAAAAAAAATAAAACAAAATATCCCACTCTAGTGCCGGTCCCTGGAAAGTCCATATTCAGTAGCCAAAAGAATAATGAGATAAGTGTCTTGATACCTCTCTCTTGAAACAGTTCAAATCATAGGCAGGTGGAAATACAGAGGCAGGAAGAGAGTTCCAGAGCTTACCAGAGAAAGGAATGAAAGACTGAGAATACGGGTTAACTCTTGCATTAGAGAGGTGGACAGAATAGGGGTGAGAAGAAGCAAGTCTTGTGCAGCGAGGCCGCGGGAGCAGGGGAGGCACGCAGTTAGCGAGATTTGAAGAGCAGTTAGCATGAAAATAGCGATAAAAGAGAGCAAGAGAGGCAACATTGCGGCGATGAGAAAGAGGCTGAAGACAGTCAGTCAGAGGAGAGGAGTTGATAAGAAGAAAAGCTTTTGATTCCACCCTGTTCAATAGAGCTGTATGAGTGGAGCCTCCCCAAACATGTGAAGCATACTCCATACATGGACGGATGAGTCCCCTGTATAGAGTTAGCAGTTGGGGAGGTGAGTAAAACTGGCGGAGACGGCTCAGAACACCTAACTTCATAGAAGCTGTTTTAGCTAGAGAGGAGATGTGAAGTTTCCAGTTTAGATTACTAGTAAAGGATAGACCAAGAATGTTTAGTGTAGGAGAAGGGGACAGTTGAGTGTCATTGAAGAAGAGGGGATAGTTATTTGGAAGGTTGTGTCGAGTTGAGAGGTGGAGGAATTGAGTTTTTGAGGCATTGAACAACACATGGTTTGCTTTGCCCCAATCAAAAATTTTAGAAAGATCAGAAGTTAGGCGTACTGAGGCTTCCCTGCGTGAGCTGTGTACTTCCTGAAGGGGTGGTCGTCTATGGAAAGACATGGAAAAGTGCAAGGTGGTATCA
Source organism: Callinectes sapidus (assembly GCA_020233015.1). Taxonomy (NCBI): domain Eukaryota; kingdom Metazoa; phylum Arthropoda; class Malacostraca; order Decapoda; family Portunidae; genus Callinectes; species Callinectes sapidus. Next base: position 14,798,295 of record CM035223.1, on the reverse strand, counting down.
TCAGCATAGGAGTGGATAGGGCAAGAAGTTTGGTTTAGAAGATCATTGATGAATAATAGGAAGAGAGTGGGTGATAGGACAGACCCTTGAGGAACACCACTGTTGATAGATTAAGGGGAAGAACAGTGACCGTCTACCACAGCAGCAATAGAACGATCAGAAAGGAAACTTGAGATGAAGTTGCAGAGAGAAGGATAGAAGCCATAGGAGGGTAGTTTGGAAATTAAAGCTTTGTGCCAGACTCTATCAAAAGCTTTTGATATGTATAGGGCTACAGCAAAAGTTTCACCAAAATCTCTAAAAGAGGATGACCAAGACTCAGTAAGGAAAGCTAGAAGATCACCAGTAGAGCGGCCTTGGCGGAAGGGCAGTCAGATAGAAGATTGTGAAGTGATAGGTGTTTAAGAATCTTCTTGTTGAGAATAGATTCAAAAACTTTAGATAAGCAGGAGATTAAAGCAGTAGGGCGGTAGTTTGAAGGATTAGAACGGTCACCCTTTTTAGGAACAGGCTGAATGTAGGCAAACTTCCAGCAAGAAGGAAAGGTAGATATAGATAGACAGAGTTGAAAGAGTTTGACTAGGCAAGGTGCAAGCACGGAGGCACAGTTTCAGAGAACAATAGGAGGGACCCCATTAGGTCCATAAGCCTTCCGAGGGTTTAGGCCAACGAGGGCATGGAAAACATCATTACGAAGAATTTTAATAGGTAGCATGAAGTAGTCAGAGGGGGAAAGAGAAGGAGGAACAAGCCCGGAATCGTCCAAGGTAGAGTTATTAGCAAAGGTTTGAGCGAAGAGTTCAGAGCTGTAAGTAAGTAAGCTGTGTTAAACCAGGGTTTGGAAGGTTTAGGTCGAGAAAAAGAGTGAGGAATGTACGCCTCCATGCCAGACACTATCACCTCTGTTATGCGCTCAGCACACAGAGACGGGTCTGTGTCACGGAAGCAGTAATCATTCCAAGGAAAATCAGCATAATACCTCTTCAGGTCTCCCCAAATAGCAGAGGCAAAACGCCAAAGGCACCTCTGCTTTGGAGGATCCTGAGACGGAATTGGAGAGATAGGACAAGATACAGATATGAGATTGTGATCGGAGGAACCCAACGGAGAAGAAAGGGTGACAGCATAAGCAGAAGGATTAGAGGTTAGAAAAAGGTCAAGAATGTTGGGCGTATCTCCAAGACGATCAGGAATACGAGTAGGGTGTTGCACGAGTTGGTCTAGGTCATGTAGGATAGCAAAATTATAGGCAAGTTCACCAGGATGGTCAGTGAAAGGAGAGGAAAGCCAAAGGTGGTGGTGAACATTGAAGTCTCGAAGAATGGAGATCTCCGCAAAAGGAAAGAGAGTCAGAATGTGCTCCACTTTAGAAGTTAGGTAGTCAAAGAATTTTCTATAGTCAGAGAAGTTAGGTGAGAGATATACAGCACAGAAAAATTTAGAGAGTGACTTTGAAGTCAAAGCAAGATGGTAGAAAACTCAAGAGCGTGGGCACGAGAGCAAGTTATGTCGTTGCGGACATAGACGCAACATCCAGCTTTGGAACGAAAATGAGGATAGAGAAAGTAGGAGGGAACAGAAAAGGGGTTACTGTCAGTTGCCTCAGACACCTGTGTTTCAGTGAGGAAAAGAAGATGAGGTTTAGTGGAGGAGAGGTGGTGTTCTACAGATTGAAAATTAGGTCGAAGACCGCGAATGTTGCAGAAGTTGATGGAGAAAAATGTGAAGGGGGTGTCAAGACACTTAGGGTCGATACCGGAAGAGCAGTCCGACCTGGGGACATTTATGGTCCCCTCCCCAGAGGGGGACTCCGAGGCTGGTGTAGGAGTCGCCATATTTAGTAATAATTTTGAGTGAAGGAAGTGTGTGTAATTCGGTGCATGTAGTTTTGTGTGGAGGAAGAGGTTGTCTTTAGAGGACAGGCTGTGACTACCCCCTTGTGTTATGAGACACAAAGGGAAACGTTCAGTGAGGTCGCAACTGGTTTTGATTATAAGTTCACAGCACCCCCTGTTCCAGTGCTTTAGACCTCCTTGGGAGTAATTATCGTTTCGGCAGGTGTCTACTGTCTCCTCCTGATATTTGACATTGATATAGCTGATAGCTGAGGAGGGCGCAGCTTCCCTGACCAGAGGAGGGTCAGGGGCGACATGGAGACACATAAACTTATATCAGTAAGTGGAGTTTTGAATGTTGGTAATGCAGTCTAATTTATTTGTTGTGTTTATGAAATGTAAGGATGAAAATAGTGGTTAGGATGTTATATTATTAGGATGTTCAGAGTTAGGGTTTTGTGTTTGATTTTATATGCTTTGGTATGAATTTTACTGTGACATTAACATTGAATTATTTTGAGTTGAATATTGAAGAGAGATTGATGAGAAACATTAGTAATATCGTGTGCTACGTATACTGGCGTGAAATGTATTTCGACATTGATATTGAATTATCTGGAGTTAAGTGTTGATGTGTTATTGATGAGAAGCGTTGATAACATTGGGTGTTACGTATATTAATATGGGATATATTTGACATTGATATTGAATTATATGGAGTTGAATTTAGATGAGAGATTTGGTGAGAAACTTTGATAATATTGTGTGTGAAGTATATTGAGTTGAATTTTGAGGAGAGACTTGAAGAGAACTTTGGGGATATTGTGTGTCATGTGCATTGGAAGTTATCAGCTGGTTGCTGGAGTATGGCTTAGGTTAATTACTTGTCTACTTAGCTAGTAAGTCAATTAAATGAGAAAATGTTAACAGCGTATATTATCATACCTCGTGGCTATTGATATTGAGTGATAGTCTTACACAACTATGCAATTACAATGTGCATGTAAGAAATTGCAGGGCACGATAGTGTCCATGATAGTTCGCAATGTTGCTTCAAGATAGCAGAAATGTCTCTTGAGCACCCAGAATACCCTCTTCATACAATGTCTGATCTTGATATGACTTTATATGACATTGTAAGTGGTTTCATGGGGTCCAATAAAAGACAATAGTGGGGTTAGAAGACACCTCCTAGAGGGGTACTCAGTATCATCCAAGAGGTGAACTGGCAACCTGCCATCTTCAATAACATCATGAATCATGCTGTTGTAAAAAATTCTACTAACATGGACAGTGCCAGGCCATCTACAAACAACATCATAAAATGCGAGATTTGGTCCCCAAATGGCCTGCATATTATGGGAAAATTAACCTTTTCTGATTATGAATATTTCGGGGGCAGTCCTACAGGGTCTTACAATTTTCATGTGTGTACAGTCGATACGCCCTATAACGATGAGCATCCTACCAATTTCTTGAAAGGAAGTCAACGTTTGGTAGAGTTCATTCAAGGGAGAAAATTTTATGTGTATGTTGCTAAGTCTAGCAACGGCCCTGGTAACCTGGGAAAGTCATTGGCTAACCCTAGCCTGGAATACATCATAACAATAACCAACGACCACCTGGTGGCATCCACTTGACATACAAGTCAAAGTTATGAGACCTGCAGGTATGATGGTACAGGGTGACCTATATAAGAAAAATAATTGGGAATTAATGTGAGAAAACATTTGTGAAAGTACATTAAGGAAAATAAAATTTTGATTGTGAATTTTGATAAAACAAATCTTTCTTTCAATCCATCACTTGCCCCTCTACCATAACTTAGCTCAGGGGTCGGCAACCTTCTGAGTAAAGTGCCAGTTGATAATAAATACCATCTTTGTTACTACCTTGCGTGCCATGTGTAATTTTTTCAGCACTATATAGCGACCATAGCCTATGAAAATCAAAATCATAAGCATACAGTGACCTTTGTAATAAAAATAAAACATTTTTCTGCACATGAATCACATAAATGTAACATTTTTTGCATCATTATTAAATGCTATAGTATTCCTCGTAAGTAAAAACATTTCATATATTTAATTTTATTTCATATATTTAATTTTGATTTATACTCACCATATTAATGCGATCATTGCCCTTGTTTCCCTTTGGCCAAAGTTGTAATTTCAGGCTAATATCTGAACATTGAGCTTATCACAACCCCCAGAATGGTTCGCTGTATGCCTGTTGCAATGGGGGTTGAAGATTAACTAGAAAGAATATCACTCGCGCACGGCGGCTAAACAGTAACCGAAACGGCAGCGCCGCGGCCGCCGTAGCGCGGTGTGAGTGTGACCATTGCGAGCAGCTGGGGCCTACGGGTCTCATTCGCGTCTACATTTCGTCGTGTCCACGTACCGACTGACCGTACTCCTCGTCGCGGGTACGATACATTTTCGTTTTAATTATGTGTATTGTAAGAAAGAATTATTCTTAATCATACGGAAATTTTAACTGAGATAAAAGTAAGTATGCAAATAGTCTCTCTCTCTCTCTCTCTCTCTCTCTCTCTCTCTCTCTCTCTCTCTCTCTCTCTCTCTCTCTCTCATTATTATTATTTTTGTTCATTGCTCCCTCGAATCACGTGTTGTGCCATAAGCAAGCACTCAGCGTGCCAAGTTTGGCACGCGTGCCATAGGTTGCTGACCTCTGCCGTAGCTTGTGGTTTAAAATTCATTCATTATTTTAATAGCACCTTTAGTAGTCATTATTGAATTGCATTTGCAATAACATATTTTCTTTTTGCATATATAGGAAATGAAGTTGAGGGTGATCTACTTATGGTGGTTCTTTGATTCCATCACCGGGCAAAATGGGAATGAAGACCTCGTCAACCAAATGCTCATCAACATAGTGAAGACACAGCTTAATAACTGTCATGTGGTAATACTAATCCCGAAGCAATATCATATATCTGTGCAGCCTTTTGTTATAAGGTAAGAATATATATATATATATATATATATATATATATTATATATCTATATATATATATATTATAAGATATATATATCTATATATTATATATATATATATATATTATGTGTGTGTGTGTGTGTGTGTGTGTGTGTGTGTGTGTGTGTGTGTGTGTGTGTAACCGTTGCCAACCATACCCGCCAAGGAACAACAGATGCCGGCCACCACTGGGACCAGACACATCCATGGTGGAAACGTTTGCTCGACACTAATGACACCAAACAAATCTGGAGGTCAATAAACTGGAAAGGGAATATTGAAAATGACTTCCTAAATACACCAAATGATGATCAATTTCAAGAACACTTTGAACAGCTATTAGGTTCATAGAATGTCCAGTATGATGATAAATGTGTTAATTCACCGTATTTGCCTGTGTTGGATGACCCATTTACGATCGAGGAGTTACGTCATGGAGCGGATAGTTAGAATGTCAACAAGTATTTCCTTGGCATTTGTCCAGGTATATTTAGAAAACTGCCTATGTTGTGGTTAAGGTTTTTTCTTACCATCTTAAATTTTGTATTTATAAGGTGTTGTTATCCTTTGGCATGGTGCTATAGTAAATTTATTATACTATTCAAGTCAGGAAGCAGGATGATATGTAGGAATTACAGAGGAATTGGTATAATGGACACAATCGCTAAGATCTACGATGTACTCTTACTAAACCGCTTAAAGGTCTGGTGTCACATAGATCAATGCCAAGCTAGTGCCCAAAAAGGCAGAGGATGCTTAGAACAGAATGTAGCTTTGAGGTTATTGTGTGATTATGCAAAGCACAAGAAAGTAAAGTAGTATGTACTTTTTATTGATTTTAGTAAGGCATATGACGGGGTCCCCCGAGGAAAGCTGATAGAAAGATGAAGAAGTTTTGGGTGTGGTAGAGTGATGCTGGGAGCGATTAAAGCAATGTACATAAGTACATTTTTTTTTTTTAATCGGCAACTATTGACGCATCCATCGGCGTTCGTCAGGGGGCTCCGTCCAGTTGCTTACTCTTTGTGATAAACATAGATTATATGGTGCAAATGATCAAAAGGGCAGTAGGAAATAATGTTTTTTTTAGGTCTGTTACACGTATTGTTATTGATGGATGATGCTGGCACCATGGCAACCGGTAGAGGAATGTGCTTAAAGAAACTGGAAGTCGTATACGAATTTTGCTGTGAAAGTTAAATGAAAATTAATAAAAAAAAATACTTTGTGGTTAACGGCGAGGAGTGAGAAAGGCAGTGCTTAGTAAGTGGTGGAGTAACTGTGAACTACACTGCCCAATACTTGTACCTTGGGCGTGATTCATGGAGTCGCACCCCCTCGTGAGCAGCGTGTCTGTCAGTGCAATGGCATTCAGGTGCAGACCGAGAATCATGTAATTTTAGACTGTCCTTTATCAGCACACAGCCGTGACAGGTACCAAATGTTGACAGATACCAAATGTTGACCTAGACAAAGAAGAAGAAAGTAATTATCTAAATGAGTTGTGTGGTTATTTCAACGATGTACTAATACTAAATACTTGTTAAGATTATCCTGTTTGCATTGGCGTGTGTAACTTAACTTGTTCGTTTATGCTTTGGTATTTGTTTTCATTTCTTTTGTAACAAGTTTTTAAACCTTTTTGCATTTCATTAGATGCTCTTTGCTTACGTTCTTTGTACCTTTTTAAATGCTATTTATTTAGTTTTAAGGATTTTTTTGTATTTTTATTTGATGTTACATGCCTAAATTTTGACGTTTTATTCCTCTGTATTTTATTAGGTCTTGTTTGCTTAGGTTCTAAGGTTCTTCATGGTATTTTATCGGAGGGTGTTTGCGTCAGTTCTTGTTTTTATGGTATATCTTGTCTTTTTATTGATTTTAGTTGCACAAGTGTTTTACCGTGCTAGAGCTTATGGGGCTTTACTACTTCGTTTCAGAATAGCACCTGTGGTCAATGTAAAATGTTCCTTGGTATTTGCGTTGATGTTTCGATTTTATTATTTTTTTTCTTTGTTCTAGGATAACTGTCTAAAGCTAATTGGAAATCTGAGTGTATTACAGACTGGTTATATAATTATTCTGTAAGCTCTGTACAAATGTTTTCCTAATTGATATGAATATATTCAATTCGGACAAATGTAGAGTTCTGTTATATCTACTTGAAAATCACTATTGTATCTATATTTTTGTCAATAAACTACTACTACTGTGTGTGGGTGTGTGTGTGTGTGTGTGTGTGTGTGTGTGTGTGTGTGTGTGTGTGTGTGTGTGTGTGTGTGTGTGTTCTCAAGGTCAGCCGAGGTGTGTGTGTGTGTGTGTGTGTGTGTGTTTGTGTGTGTGTGTGTGTGTGTGTGTGTGTGTGTGTGTGTGTGTGTGTGTGTGTGTGTGTGTGTGTGTAAAGTAAAGTAAAGTAAATACATTTATTGCCGCAAGAAAAGATATACACAAGATGTATGCATATACATATTTATAGATATATACAGCCACAGTCCATCGAGCCGAAGCTCCATGATGGACAGTTAGATTTGATGATTTTAGAAAACATGGAAACGAAACTTTACTACATGTTTTGTTAGAAACATATATAAATGGATTCATACACATTAATCAGTTTGTATAAAAACTTTTTTGAGGCAGAGAAATACTGACATACATCCTATAGTCATGATAAAAATACTAAATAGAAGTAAAAAGTAAATAAATAAAAATAATATGAATAATAAGTAATATTAACAACAACAACAACAACAACAATAATAGTAATAGTAATAATAGTAGTAGAAATAATAATAACAATAATAATAATAATAATAATAATAATAATAATAATAATAATAATAATAATAATAATAATAATACATCTCTCAAAATAACCCATTTTGCTGCCGTAGAAAGTATTTCTTTATTTCCTGTTTGAGAATATGCTTATTAGAAGAAGGAAGAGTTTTTAAATCATGTGCTAAGCTATTGAACAGTTTTGGTCCAAAATTAAGCACACTTTTTAAACAAAGTTGTTCTGAATACTGGGCAAACGAGATTAACATTGTTACTTCTTGTTGAAAGTGCATTATCTACTAATTTTAATATTCTATTCTGTCCTAAATGTTTGAATATTAGCAACAAGGTGAAAAATTTATTAATAAAAAGGAAACTTTAACATTTTAGCTTGATTAATTACTTCAGTTATAGAGTCAAACTTTTTAAGGAAATAAATGCAACGAAAATTTTTACTTTGAGCTATTAATAATCTATGTAAAAAAAAAAAAAGACGGCCATGTACATGTCCAAATAGGAACACAATATATGAGGTGAGGATTACACAAGGTGTAGTAAATATTGATTATAGCCTCGGTTGTTAAATTATGCCTGACTCTATATAATATTCCTGTATTTTTTTTTATAATTTAATACAAGTCTGGTCGATATGACGCCTCCAATTAAGATGTTCATCAATAACAACCCAAAGGAACTTTGGATATTTAACTTGCTAAATTAATTCATTATTAAGAAATACTGGTGGTAGGAAGCTGTTCGGTGATCTGTTTTGAAATAATATACAGTTTGTCTTTGAAACATTAAGTTTTAATTTATTTCATTGGATCCATAAACTTATATTTTCTACTTCTGAAATTAAATTTACATGAAGCGAGTTAATATTCTTGTCTTTCAATACAACCGTGGTATCATCAGCATATACTATGAATTGAAGGTTTGAACTTGCATTAAGGATATCATTTATATAAATAAAAAAAAAGTGTGGGACCAAGTACAGAGCCTTGTGGTACTCCTTTGCAAATGAACTTAAATGGTGAATAAATGTGATTACAAGACACTCTGCTTCCTACAACTAAGATAACTCTTAAATAAATCTAGAGGTACACCTCTTATCCATATCATTTCTAATTTTTGGAGCAAAATATCGTGATCTAAGCTATCAAACGCGTTTGATAAATCCAAAAAACTCCACCAACATAAAAAAAAAATCTAAGCAGGGATATGTAGTATCAACAAACTGAAGGATTGCAGATTCTGTGGATCGTTGTTCCCTGAAATCATGCTGTTAATCTGCCAGTAAGTTATTGGTTTCTAGATAATTGATTAGCCGAGAAGGTATTATTTTCTCAAATACTTATTGAATGCCGGAAGTATGGAGATCGGACGGTAATTATTAACAGTGCTTCTGTCACCTGACTTAAATATAGGAATAATTTTTGCTTTCTTCAAGTTATCTGGAAATGAGTTTGCTTTGAGTGATAGGTTAGTTATGTGTGTTAAGGGGGATACTATTAATGAAGAGGAAAGTTTTAATAATTTAGGTGGTATGTCATCATATCCAGGTGTATCTGATATTAAGTTCTGTAAAACTTGACCAACTTCAATGTTATTAGTAGGAAAAAGATAATAGAAAATATCGGGACGTTATTTAAGTATTTTATTGTAATCATGTTCCTCATTAAATGTGAAACTATTTTTTAG
>CM035223.1:14758978-14786478 GCA_020233015.1 Callinectes sapidus | reverse complement strand
AAAAAAAAAAAACATGAAATCACAACAATTATATATATATATATCTATATATTTCTCTATATATTACTCTATATATAATATATATATATATATATCTTATAATATATATTATATATATATATATATATATATATATTATCATATATATTAATAATATATATATATATATATATATATATATATATACTACAGAGGGGTACAGACTCAAGGTACATAATTGCAACATCCAGTATAGTGAGAAGGTAAATGTGAGCAGATGATGTTTTCAACAGTGGTCCCACAATGTTGATAATGATTTTTTTTTTTCAAAAGGAGGTTGTAACATAGGAATAGGTATGAATGGACTCACCGAGATGGCACGATTGGGTTTCCCAGTAACCAGATATGGATGACATGCCCGGACATACTGTGCCACTTCTGCAGTCAAGTGAAGCCAGTGTAAGTGCGAACGGAAACGTTGTAGTTTTCTGTACACCCAGATGGTCAGCAATGGGGGGTTCTACATGTATGTGCCATCTCGAGTAACTGCTGTCTGTATTGCTGTAGTTACAACCCTCAGGTTAACCCTGACAAAGTTCTCAACAAGGGGAACCTGTCAATAAGTGAGGTGAATGAATGATAAGGCCACCTTACAACTGATTTAACGCTTTGGTTTAACTCAGGGGTGTAAATAGAAAAGAAAAGAAAAACAATAAAATTAATAAAATTACTAAAATTCGAGTGGATGGGGCCTTAAGAAAAGAGTCTCATATATTTACAAAATTTATTCACAAATAATTAAGGTTAGAAGTTAAGTTTATCCACGATATAAACATATCAGGTCCGTTACAGTTAAGGAAATTATAATCACTTCCAGTAAATTAGAATAACACAAAGATTAAATATTTCACCTCAAAAATAAAAGTATTCAAAGACCAAGAGACACTAGCATAACTTAAACGTTAGGCAAATAAAACCCACACACACCGGTCGGTGGTCATATACATGTCCTCACAAAGAAAAGTCACCTGTTCAAAAACCGATAAATCCTGGATTACACAGACAAGTAATCGCCAAAACACACCATAACAAAATTCACAAGAAAATAGCACCACAACCTGTTGACACCTGTAGCTGAACCACGCTAATAAGAAATGAACCCAATACAATGCAATAGTGATGCTTGGAATGTATAAAAGAACTGGGCAACCACAAAATTGCATACCAGAGGGGATTACACTCACCAAAAACACCCGTTACTACTCTCACCAAAATACTACAACAAATCAGGGACAAACCCTTAGGCCCCTTTCACACTAGGACACCGGTGTCCGCCACCGATCATGTCCGGACCTCATGAACCCGCCGCTCCTTGTCAGTTGTAAGAATAGCCTCCAACGAAAAACTCCTCGTTGCCCTGCTGGCTAAAAAGAAACGGAAGAGGCGCTCTGCAGAAAGGAAAGTGCATGTGCATCCTATATTATCCTCAAGGATGTACACAGGAGTGCATCATACACTTTTCCCCGATTTTTGTGCAGACGAAAAGAAGTTTTTCAACTATTTTCGCATGAGCAAGCCGTCATTTGAAGAACTCAGCTACGTTAGAAAAGACATCACAGGGACTTCAACAAAGTTGAGAGAATGTATTTCGCCAGACGAGAAACTGACCGTCACTGAGCATGATAGGCTGGCCAGTGAGCGGCGGTGGCGGACACTGGTGGCGTAGTGTGAAAGCTTCCATTCAAAACCATGCTCTACAGTGAGTGGCCAGTGTCCGCCACTAGTTGCGGAAGTGAGACACCGAAATGTTAGTTGCCCGGTCGAGACACTGCAGTGGCCTAGTGTGAAAGCGCCCATTGGAAAGCATGGAAGGCAACTAGTGTCCTAGTATGAAAGGGCCCTTACACCAAATGACCCATAAAACACAACACATCAGCAATAATTGTGCATAAAACACAAAATCCTAGTACCAAGAATAAGAATAACAGAAAAATACTCAGCCCAGAACAAAGAGGGACCCCTTATCCCTCGTCCGCTCGCTCAGCTTTGTCCCGCGTCCAGGTTCCGTCTGCCGTCTCCGCCCTCCTCACTCCTCCTCGGCGGAGGAACACCATCATGCCATACATCGCCTCTTCCACTTCATGGCATTAATCACAACTCCCTAACGCGAACGGAAATTACAATATTATTCTAACAATACATTTACACAGTTATAATATACTGTAGGTACATACATTACAAATAAATTCATATTTGGCACTACATACTCCGCTTCCCTCGGAGGAGGCGCGCGGCGCGTACCCGAAATTCACAGGACAGTCGTTTGTCACACAAATTCCGCTCACTTAACAAAACGTGACCCAGCTAGTCCCCAAAGAACCTGCTAGATGCTACGCACTTATATAAACATTACAATACACTTAAGAATAACGAGAATAAATCCAGTAGATGCATACAGTAAATAATAGTATAATAGTATATATATATATATATATATATATATATATATATATATATATATATATATATTAGGCACACTGGTTAGGTAGAGATATATTTGTATATTCTAATTTATTATGTATATTGTATGTATAGTCTGTACGTACGTATCGTCCCGTCTTATACAGGCCTGATACCCGTCCTGGCGGACCAGAGACGCGTCGGATTAAGTTGCCATACAGTAAATCATAGAATGTACTCTTTACCTTGGACAAGTACTAAAACTACTACCAAAAACCTTTAGTCACTTTAATAAAAGACGCCTGAGTAACTAACACACCTTACTAACCACAATATTTAAATGTGTAAGTAATTTATGTGTCACTACATGCAACACCTCCAGTGGTGACTAAACTATTGAAAGATTCCCTGGCCGTGTCAGAACAATTAGTGACCCGCCTTATGCGCCGCTGGGCGGCTGGGGTTCGGACAGCAGATCTAAGTTGGGTGGCGTGACGTCGACAAGTGTGTGCTGTGACTCTACGTGTGTGACTCTTTCCGGTGATCCTGTGGTGACTAAACTATTGAAAAATTCCCTTGTCGTGCCAGAATATTTAGTGACCCGCCTATCTTCACTCGCGTGTATAAATTGTACAAACAAATTATTTAATACACCTAAGCCACAACCACCAAAAACTAATATAACCAAAACCAAATATAACCAAACCAAAAACTAATATTAATTGTATACCGCTCGACCGTAATCCCTGCTACCGTTGAAGGTCTACTTTTGGCCCCAAATACCTGCCAGATCACCTGCAGACCTTCCTCCTGTCTTCACCCTGCCAGTGAGTCGTTGACCCTGCCTTCACCTGGTGACCCGACAGGTATATGTTATCAGTGTCGGTTAAAACTACTACAGCCGATGAGGGTAACACACACACACACACACACACACACACGAACACACACACACACACACACACACACACACACACACACATACACACACACACGTATATATATATATAATATATATATATATATATATATATATATATAGCTATATATATATATAATATATCTATATAGATATATATATATAATATATATATATATATATAAAGAATGGGGCTGTCCTGGGAACATTACATATAATTACATACAAACGTTGCTCGCAGGACACCAGGGTAATATTTAACGTCAATACCTGATGGTCGTAACACTAAGGAATAACGATTTGATGAGTATCCCGCATACCATCGTCAGCTTCCACATGAGGGGGTCTCCAGCCTCTCCACAGTACATCATTTTTCAGGTATTATATTTTTCTTTTTTCCTGATCACACTCGCTTTCCATGGCAGAAGGCAAAACTTTAGACAAGACTATATCACCAACTGCAGGTTTCTCAGCATCCAACACATTCCCACTATTTAGTTGAAAATCACGTGGGGTCTGAAGACTTGTTACTGTAGGAATATCATTCAGTTGGGTAAGATCACACGGACAACATCTAACACAGTACATATCATGTGCACACACTCTAGCTATGTGTGTCCTGTAGCCGAATAAGAAGAATATACATAGTTGTTTGTCTCCTGAACTTTACTCCAAGCCCCTAACATTGACAACCCTCACCCACGTGGATTACATCATCGACTATCGAAGAGAGTGTAAGGACACACATGGCGCAATGAATATCGGCTCACATGATCACCATCTTAGCGTTGTGTTTTGTTCCTGTGGCGTCCGTGCTACCTGTGCGTAGAACATTTCCTACATACAGCATTGCGTGCCAGTTACATAGTGCAACGAACGACTCGTATGCAGCGATACAGTGTCGGTGACATAGTGTGGTGGTGGTATTTAATATTGGCCGCTGTGTTCAACTACGATCCCCACAACTGCTTGTCTCCATTAAAAGTGGAAGAATCCGCCCATCACCTGGCACGCAACAACGCATGCCAAAGTGAAAATCACAACAGCAAGCCTGCACAGAGGCAGCCAAAGCAGGAATACCTGCCTCTCCAACCCGATATCTTCCAATTCCTACAACATCTGGATAATGCTCGTCACTAGGAGGAGGCAGAACGATGTCTTGAGAAGGGAGCAAGATGAACGACGTGAGGCACAGCGTAGGGAGGAATTCCAGCAGTTGTTGGCAACTATCCTGCAGAGTTGCCAGAGAATGACGTCACCTTCACCGCCCGCATCTCCACCATCTCCTCGTCTCACTCAACCCGACTTACATCATCCAACGTCAACATCACTGCAAGGGCAGTCATCCATCCCACCACCCTCCTTCAACCTGATGTTATCTTCCCAGGCTATAAGGCGTGGAGGAGAAAATGGGAAAATTACTCCACCTTCACTGATATAACAGCTCTTGAACTTCTCAAGCAGCACATCCGGCTTCGCATGTGCCTTACACCTGGTGTATTACACGTGCTACAGTAACGCTTAGGTGTGCCTCCTGAAGACACGCTGCCAATTGAGCAGCTGTCAGATAAACTAATGAGGCGCTACGACGTAGATACTCTCTCAGTTGTAAACAGGAGCTGGGAGAGTCTTTTGATGATCTTCATGGTCGCGTCAAGAGCTTTGCTGACACACATTGCAAGAAAACACAGCTGAAGCAAGTGTTGTTGATGGGCGTGCGTGATTAAATAATTGTCCAGCAGCTCATCAGGACTATTGTCACCCAGACCCTGGATGAAACAGTTCAACAATGCAAGTTTGCCGAGTTTGAAGCAACTCGGCAAACGACGTCTGCCATAGTCTCCCCTACAAAGTCCATCTGTGCTACATCTCGATACCAGTGCAAAAAAAAAGAAAAAAAAAATGATGCACAGGCCACCAAGGTCACCGACGCAATCAAAGATTCTTAGAAGGATACCAGACAGTGAATTATACGTTGGAGGAAAGATCGTGGCACCATAGTGGCCACTGGTGTAACTAAAAATAGAAATTGGAACCCATTTTCTCCATTTGACAAGAGATAACTATATTTTTTGTCTACTTTTCGCCCTCGTTTTCTTATAAATTTAGGCATATATTCACTCATTCATAGGTACATTGGTAGATATACATATAGATGAATATATTTTATTGTTTAATATAATCTACATAAAGTCAATAGTCATAATAATTAGATTAATTATGAAACTCTAAGCAGAATTTTAATGCCTTCTAAGCATGGAATTACATACTAGCAATGTTGTGACAAGAATAATTATTGCATTCATATAACAAAATGATAGATCGAGCACGAATGATTACTATTAAGGAAATATGTGAAAGATGTTAAAATTATCTATATAGTTCATATACCAAATTACTCTCTCTCTCTCTCTCTCTCTCTCTCTCTCTCTCTCTCTCTCTCTCTCTCTCTCTCTCTCTCTCTCTCTCTCTCTCTCTCACACACACACACACACACACACACACACACACACACACACACACACACACACACACACACACACACACACACACACACACACACACTACCCTTTACTATACAAGAATTAAATCAAAGAAATTTTAATTCACGATCATACATATTTGATAAATATAATGATGACATTGACTCATTCCTGAATAAGACCAGAGATTTAAGTATTCCAGAAAGTGTTTATATATTCTTAAATGAAAAAGGGGACAATATAAGTTATAACAAGTTTACACTATTGTCTATGAATATTACAAGTATTTCTAGAAATCTACATCAGTTTGTTGAACAAATTTTACATAACTGTATATTTGAGTATGATACAATTGGATTCAGTAAGACAAGGCTGGAAAGCAGTGTAACAGCATTGTACAGTCTCCCGGGCTACACCATAAAATTGTCATACACCGCAACAGACACGGTGGAAGTGTAGCGCTGTGGCTGACAGATGCAAGTCCAGTACCTTACAAGATGTTAGTTTAGGTAATATATGTTTGGAGAGCACTGGCGTTGAAGTAATATGTTGTACTAAAAAAAAACATTGTATGTCTTATGTATAGACCACTAAATGGAAGTTTCCCTGATTTCCGTAGAAGACTTACTGCTGTATTAGTATTTATACGTACAAAAAATTATAATCAAGGTTATCTTTTAGGAGACTTGAACATTAACCTGTTAAAGCAGGAGGATCAATATGTGACTGATTTCATTGCTGTTATGTACTCGTAATCCCTTCTGCCTACCACCACCAAGCCGACACCAGTCACCCTAGACACGGCCTCACTAATTGATCATGTATGGTGTATTAATCCGGAGAATAATGTGAGTAATTATATTATTTATAATGATGTTTCAGATCATTTCCCCATAGTGTCATTATTTAGTAATTGCTAACGGAAGTTGTCATTAGAAAAGACCACAGCAATCATTAAGACGAGAGTGTTCAGTGAACGCAACACCTGGAGCATTGTGTGGAGAGTGTCGCGGGAGACTTGGGACGGAGTGTTTGTGGCTGACGAACCAAATACTGCATATGATGTCTTTTTAATAAATTCAAAACAATATTTGAGATCCATTTTGCCCATATCTCACATTAGCCTTAGTTAATAGTATTGCAGAGACTGGCCAGTTGATATCCTCTAATGTTTGGTAAGAGATTTAAAGATTACAGAAATTACCTCACAACATTATTAAAAAAAGCAAAAAAATTAATGTTATACTAGTAATTTTAAATCAAATCAAGGTAATAGCAAAGCCACCTGCAAGACAGTGAACACATTACTGGATCGAACCAGTAAGGTGCAAAATACAAAAAATATTTTAAATTATATATGTGAAGTGGATACGGCGGATATTTTGAATGATCATTTTCTTAATACTGCGAATGACTCTATAATTACTAATGATTATAAACGATACCATGGACAACCAACAAATTTTTGAGTGTATATGTCACCTTGCACTGAATCTGAAATAATGACATACATAAAATCCTTGAAATAGAATGCCTCAGGCTATGGTGAAATTCCTTCAAATGTATTAAAAGAGACTGCAGTATATATTTTAAGACTAATAGGCCAATGCCTTACCTATATAAAAATTTGGAAATAGAGACATTGTAAATAATTCCAGACTTATTTCTATACTCCCAGCAGTAATTAAGATATTCGAGAAGGCTATATCCCATAGATTATGTTATTATTTAGAGAAACATAATTTATTGTCTGCATTACAGCATGGTTTCAGAAAGAATAGCTCCACGGAATCTGCCCTTTGTAATTTTATATCTTCTGTTCATTCATATTTAAATAGGAAATATTGTGTTGCTGGTGTTTTTATTGATATTTCAAAAGCTTTTGATTCGATTAATCATACAATTTTGGTATTCGGGGACCAGCTGCCAAATTATTTAGAAGTTATTTAGGCAATAGAAAACAGTATGCTTTTTTGTAATAACATTTCTTTTTCTTTTTTTCTAGATGCAAACATAATAATACTGGTGTACCTCAATGATCAGTATTAGGACCTACATTGTTTCATATATATATATATATATATATATATATATATATATATATATATATATATATATATATATATATATATATATATATATATATATATATAAGGCTAGTAGTAATGTAGTTCTTACAAATTATGTTGATTAACCTAGTTTTATAGTTGCTCAGAAAACTTTAGTTGAACTACGCTAAAATATTTGTCAGGAAATTAATAAAGTAAACAATTGGGTAACTGCAAATAAATTTGTTAAATGTAAACAAAACTTATATCATTGTTTTTCAGACCATGTCAATTAAACATAATATACAACCAGTGTATCTTGATGATGAAATTATTCAACGTGTTTAAAGCATAAAATTCCAGGGCTTGAGGTTGATGAAAATCTAAATCGCATTAATAATATTTACTTAAAATTATCTAAACTCTGTGGAAATATATATTGGATTAGAGACAAACTGACATCTCAGGCAAAAACCGCACTGTATTACACCTTGTGTTACTCAAAAATTATGTTGTGTATAGAAATATGGGGATATACATAGCCTTCTTTTTTAGACAGTTTTTCCAGGGCACAAAAATTTATATTGAGAGTTATTCACAATAAAAAGAAGGTACAAGTACACTCAGGACATATTTTTTTCATAAAAATTGCTGAAAGTTAATTATATCAGGAAATACTTTTGTACTATTGTTAGTATATAACTCGTTAAAACACAACAGGGATAATTTTGAAATTCGAGATCATGGATGTAATACAAGAAGAAACAAAATATATTTAATAGGTCCCCCAGCCAGAACGACACTCTTTAGTTACTCCCTTATGTGCATTGTTACGAAATTGTGTAGTGCTTTACTGGATGAATTAAAAGATTACAATGACGCAAGTAATGCAAACAATTTTCAGCTGAAGCTGAAGAAATATATTCATCAATTGCAAAATACATAGTATTTTTATAGTATTAATGATATGTTGTAATGTGATAAATTTTCACAATTAAGATTTTTTTTTTCTTTTTCTTATTAGATATTTCAATTATTATTTTGAAGTCATGGTATGACATTGGAGTTGAATATGAATGTACTTCTATGGATATGATCAAGTAGTTATACATGTGTTTATGTAAATTCAAATATTGATATCTAAATTGATATTTAAATTGTCAGTAGGGACTATGATGATTAGCCATTTGGTCATGTAGGACAAATAACAATGTGTATTTTCATGTTATGTTAATAATTAAGGATGCAATTGTGCTGCTATGTCTTCATTAATTGTAATTAATTCATCTGCTTAGGATCAATGCTCAGCAGACCCTTACGTCATAAATTGTGTTTGTAATTTGTAAAACAATGTTAAATAAATGTATTGAACTTGAACTTGAACACACACACACACACACACACACACACACACGAGTTGCCGTATTATGCGCTATTCATCTTTGTAGCATGTGGAGAAATGTGCTACAAAGATGAAGAGCGAATAATACGGCAACTCGTCAAGAAAAACGTCACTCCAACCGACCCAGAAAAGAAAATAAGCCTCACCATCTATTACAAAATAAAAAAGACCAGTCACTTCCTACTACGGAATAGTCCAGAACTCGACAAAGGGAAAACTCAACAGTCACATGTCGTGTATAGGTTCACCTGCAACCAAGGGAACTGTGCAGCCCTTCACTCAACCTACATCGGCATGACGACAATGAGATTAAGCAGACGACTCAGCTACCACCTCACATCAGGAACCCCCAAGACCCATATGGAACAAGCGCATAAGGCGAAACTCACAAGAAAAATCTTAGAAGAAGACACTGAAATGATAGCAACATGCAACGACTACAGACGCCTGCCCATCTTAGAAGCGCTATACATAAAAGAAATAGAGCCAAATCTCAACATCCAACAACAAGACCTACAGGCCCTGCCCAGTATGAGGAGGAGTAGCCAGCCAGCAACGCTCAGCCAATCAGGAGCCGACACGACGATGAGCACCAGCGGGCCAGCCGTATAAACGCAGCCCGCGCTGCCTCTGGGAAACGGACACACAGTCTTCACCCAGACTCCGAGGAGGAAGGATCCAGCGCTCTCCAGCCGCTCCAGCCAGCTCCAGTTGACCGCCAGACCCTGACACAGCCGTGTCTCCTCCTCCCAGCTCAGGGAGACAACAGCCAATCAGCGGCCAGTAGCCCGCCCCGTCTTCTCGCCCCGCATTCTTCAGTTGGCCGCCAGCAACCGTCACAGCAGCATCTTTTTCCTTGCTGTCGGCCGATCTTGTAAACACTTGCGCGGCCACCAGGCTGCCCTGCTGTTTATAAAAGTGCCGGGTGAGTGTTAAAGTGCTGCGTTTTCGTCAGTGAAGTGAAGTGAAGTGAAGTGAAGTAAAGAGAAGTGAAGTGCAGTGCAGTGCAGTGTCGAGTTGTTTTAGTGTTTCAGTATTGTGTTTTTGACAGTATTGTACTTGCTGTGTGCCGTTTGCCGTGCCTGAGCACCGTAGGGCCTTGCCCTATGGTACAAGGATGGCTGTCCCTCGCCCCCCTGATCGGACATTAAGGTACCGAATAAAAACCGCCAATCTCCCGAACGACCTCAGCAACGCCTTTTTTTCACGATCTCAGATTGCCCACACTAAATGCTTCAAGTCCGGACCCTTCATCATCGTTGGCCTAGCCAGCGATGCAGATCGCGATAATCACATGTCTCCAACGGTAACAGAAGCTTTGAAACTCCTCGGTTTTGAGCTTGTCGAAGGACAAGCTCAGATCTCAGCCAGGACAATCCTCGCCCGAAAAATTGATGATTACCTACTGAAGAAGACCCCCGAAGATCTCCGTGCAGAGATCGAAGCAAAGAACAATGTGGCAATCGATGACCTTCGCGTTATCGCAAAAGCCCACATGTTGAAGATCCGATTCCGCACACGCCAGGAAGCCCAGACAACCACCCAAAAAGGTATGAAACTTTTTTCACAAATAATCCCACATTATAACACGAACATAGAACAGTACCTTCCAGTCACACAATGTTACAAATGCTATAAGTTCACCCACCGTACCAACCAATGCAAGGAGAGCGATCTCACTTGCTCCAAATGCGCGGCAAAAGGACACGGCTACCAAAACTGCCAAGTCACCACCCTCAAATGCATTAACTGCAATGGGGACCACCCGGCAGTATCCTTCAGATGCCAGGTGAAGAAAAATGCACAGCAACAACAAAACTCCACCACACACACAACACAAACAAACAATTCCTACGCAAAAGCCGCCACTCCCTCCACCCCTACGCCCACAGCACCACCTTCACCTCCAACGCAAAACACCACCACTACCACTACCACTACCACAGACAAACAATTCCTAACAGATTTCATTATTAAATATTCCATCGAGATTTCTGGCGGCGACCTCCAAAAACAGGCCGAGGTAATGAACACTCTACTTCTACAAAATAACTGCCCGACAATTTCATTCCCACCAAACTTCTTTCAACAACACCAACAACACTTCCAGCAAACACATGAACAACACAAACAAACACAAGAAAACACCCACACAGCCAAAACCTCCACTCTTCCTCCTGTCCACAACTCACCTGTGAGCGTGGCCAGCAGCGACGACGAAACCGGTGACCTCGTCATCGATGACGACACAACCACCGGTGAGGAAGCAGCCTCTGGGGAAACACAGCCCCTTAGCCCCTGTTCCTCTCCTACTACATCCAACACCACAGTAACCACACTCCATGGCTCAACAGTAGTTAAGCGACATTTATTGCCAAACCCAGACACTCCACACCAAAGACAAACACGCAACACTAGTAAGAAAACAGTTAAAATATGATCACACTTGTACAATTAAACTGTCGCGGCTACTGGAATAACAGACACCTTATTTCAGAAGCCATACGCTCTATCGATCCAGACATTGTTCTCCTCAACCACACAGGTCTACCCCCTAAACCCATAAAACTGTACGGATACAACACCAGATACACAACAGGAACTCTCCATGATGGCGTAGCTATCATGGTAAAAAACACTCTAAGACACACACACATAACAGATTGGCCCTCAGCTCACTTTCTGGCAACAAAGATACACACCCAACATGGACCCCTTCTTGTTGCCACGACATATTGTAGACCTAACACTGGGCTCCCCCTCACAAGTCTTAACACCCTTTTCAATCACACCAACATACCAGTCTATATCTTGGCTGATCTCAATGCAAAACACACAGCCTTCAGGCACAACAACAGCAACAGACACGGACAGGAACTCCTACAACTAACACAACTAAAACGTCTCCGTTTCCTTGGACCAGATTTTCCAACCTGCTTCACTCACAATGGAACAGGAAGACCAGACCTCATCCTCTCTAACCGACAGACCTTACCCTTCCACCACCATATCTCCCATGGCCCGCTTTGCGGCTCAGACCACCTTCCAGTTATCCTTAAGATATCCTCCAACCCAATATCAATCCCTTCCCCACCCACCCCTGACTACCACTTGACAAACTGGGACGACTTCAAAAACACACTTACAAACATGCACCGACCACTACATCTCGACGGGAAAGACTACACAGAAATAGACAATGCCCTCGAGCGACTACAAGACGACATACTCACAGCAGCCGACAGACACACACCAAAACGACAACACAAAATACACATAGACTTCAGACCCTCTATACGTACACAACGACTACTAACCTGCTACAGAACACGTTTCCTGACAAACATGAACAACCACTTACCAATCTTCCGAGACTTACACATTCTTCGCCGACACATTATTAACAGTCTTCAAGACGATCACAACGCCCACTGGAAAAGTCTAGTCTCCCGTCTACACGGAACCCGCTGCCGCAATCCCACTCAGTTCTGGCGGATGATCCACAGACTGAGGGGATGCCAGCGGGAGAGCTTTGACTACCTTGCAGTGGACGGAGTGCGCATCACTGACCCAGCACAGGTGACTGACGTCTTTCGACAGCACTGGACTGACACCTTTCAGACCCACCCTCTTCCCCAACACGAGCCCAGTGTCACACACATAAACTACATCACAGAACACATACAGCAAAACCATGAAGACGTAACACCACACAACAACATTCAACTAACACGCCTGGACCCACACCAATACCTTATTTCACCCATTGAGGAGGAGGATGCCTCGAGGTTGCTCAGGCACACCCAACGACGCGCCCCAGGCCCATCAGGCATAAACTGGCATATGGTCAGGAACTTACCCCCGCGAGACCATATGACTTGTAACCTGACAAAGATCTTCAATGCTTCACTTGCTTCCGGGTACTTTCCAAAATTTTTCAAAAAATCTAACATCACTCTTATCCCCAAACCCGGAAAAGACCCACACCTCCCAGAAAGCTACCGCCCCATAAGCTTGTTGGAAGTTCTCGGCAAGACCTTTGAAAGAGCTATTAACCAGCGGTTGAGGGCACACCTCGACAGCGAAGAGCTACTGTCGCCCCAGCAGTTCGGGTTTCGCAGTGGCGCTTCGACCGAGGATGCCCTCAACAGCATAATAGCCTATCTTAATTCTAATAAACTGTACACTAAAACAGCCCTGGTGACAAAAGACGTTAAAAAAGCTTTCGACACTGTCTGGCACATTGGCTTAAAATACAAAATTCGTACAAACTTCAACCTCCCTCCCCTTATTCAAAAACTTTTATGCAACTTCCTGGACGACAGACAGGCCAGGATTCGCCACCAGGGCACACTCTTGGTACCCTTTGCCCCTCAGGCAGGTGTCCCACAAGGCTCGGTACTCTCCCCAACTCTCTACAACATGTACACAGCCGACCTGCCTTCCCCACTTCACAATGACTCACTAACAATTCAGTACGCAGATGATGTAACACAATTGACCCGCGCCAGAATGTTAGATCATCTGACAGACAAAATTCAACGAGAACTGACAAGAACAAGCTTATGGGAGCTACAGTGGCGTATAATTTCAAACCCAGAAAAATCTAAGGTGACATACTTCAACAAAAAGTCTGCCGCACCCCGGCAGATATCACTGTACCCAAACTTTCCAAACCCCGTCGTCATACCAATAAGCAATACAAATAAAGTCCTTGGCCTCACCATTGACAAACACCTTAGATTTAACATACACATCAACCAAAAAGCAGCCATAGCATCTCGGGCCTGAGCAACCTGGAGAGATTTCGCGACAGCAACACAAAAACAAAACTACACCTCTACAAAGCTTTCATTCTTCCACTGCTAACTTACTGTCCCCTTGCCCTGTCTCTCTCTGCTCCTACTAACCTCCTTAAGCTTCAGAGAATCCAGAACCGAACCATTCGTTTCGCCCTTGGGACGAAATGGTTCGACTTCAGGACCTCTCTTTCCACCCATGAGGAGGCCAATATCCCCCCTATTAACATAACCCTCCATAACAGAATCCCAAAACAACTAACCCTATTCCACGTCAAACACCCACACACCTACAACCTAATTAACAACCTGCCCCGAACTTACCGCCACCTTCCTCACAGCAACCTCCTTGACCCCCCAGACGAGCCCCCTGACCCTGTCTTCAGAATATGGACTCCTCCCTTATTTCCATACTTTCCGTCTCCCTATCCCTCCTTTTCTACCCAGCACCCGTACCACTCAAGGTGTCTGAATGGCATCACCGTCGCTAACCCAATCGGGGGACAGACCCGTGTGTCAACGCCTAGTGTTTTTTTCATATTTTTTGTCTTATGGCTTTGTACTCATATTTTTGTTTTTATACATTATTTTTCTGTCTCGCAGCCTAGGTACTAAGGGGGCACCGGACTGTTCCTGGATCGGGGGTGCGACAAACAACACCCACATTCTCATACCATACCCCCATCTGAGGTAGTGCGCCCGCGTGTCAACACCCAGTGGTTTTTGTTCGTTTTTTGTCTTATGGCTTTGTACTCATATTTTTTGTTTTTGTATATTATTTTTCTGTCTCGCAGCCTGGGTTTTAAGGGGGCACCGGACACTTTCCAAAGGGGGGATCAGCACTACCACATCCCTTCCAACTGTCGACACGGCCATGGGGCCCACGGGCGTCGGCATGACGTTCCGTTAGAGGCACCCCCCCGATGTCTGTCAAGGAGCGGACAGTACTGATGGTGGGGCGGGGCTCTGGAAGCACGTGCAGAGATTCCCATTCATCCCCCCCACAGAGGTAGTTGGGTGTGGTCAGGGCTAGACAGGAACACATCCGCACTCCTCCCAGCTGTCGGCATGGCCATGGGGCCCGCGGGCGCCGATTTGGCGTTCCACTCGAGGTACCCCCCCATGTCTGTCAAGGAGAAGCCAGGACTGATGACGGGGCGGGACTCTGAAAGCAACCATGCAGAGAACCCCACTCACACCCCCCACAGAGGTAGTTGGGTGCGGCGAGTGTCAAGTGTGCTTAGCCACATCCTGTCGTCACTCTATTCATTTTCACAGCCATCATCATACCCCCTAAACAAATCACCCTCAATCACCCATCATCACGTCCCCCTTCTAATCACATCGCGGAGCGATCTTTCTTTCCTCCCAACAGGTTACTACCACAGGAACCAGCGCTGCACCACCATCAACAGCAGAAGACACAGGCGGGAGGAAGAGATCACCGCCATCAGCCTCACACCTCTCCATTCCACACTATCACCCAAACCTTTTACTAACAAAGTGATTCGGACACCAAGTAAAGCCGTAGGTCCCTCCGCTATACGGAGTACTTTCTTCAAACTTGTCCCTCTTTCTCTAAAAAATAATAAAATGCATAAAAAAAAACACTGTCTACTTCCACTGTCTTTCCTCTCCAATTTTCTTCCGTCCTTCACTCCTCCGTTGTTCGTGATTTGCGCTTTTTTGTGCTCGATGTGGGGGCGGTCTGCTTGGCTCCCGCTTTCTGGTCGCTGTCTCCTTTGCTTCGACGGCCCGGAAACAATTACACATAAAAGATGAGCAGTAGCCTACATTTCCAAACAACATACACCACACTACCTTGCACCTGGGTCAAGCCCCAGCGACTTTACTCTTCTACTAAA
The DNA here is from genome assembly GCA_020233015.1 of Callinectes sapidus. Lineage (NCBI taxonomy): Eukaryota > Metazoa > Arthropoda > Malacostraca > Decapoda > Portunidae > Callinectes > Callinectes sapidus. The sequence continues at coordinate 14,770,523 of CM035223.1, read as the reverse complement.
ATTCCCTTCTTTTCACCCCTCTATTCTTCCCTCTATCCCTACTTCCCCCTCCCCCACCTTTTCTCTATTTTTCGATTCGATTCGATACTCAATCCACTCACTACGCTGACTCACTTTGGATCCAGCACTCAAAGCAGCAACACTTCAACCCCGCTCTCTCCGTCCTGGCCAACAACACCACCCAGACGGCTCCTCACAGCACTGAATCGCGCTCCACACCACCTCGCTTTTTCACCGTCCTGGCACCTTAGTTGTCGAGGCGGTAGGGATTGGTTAGGTGCGAGTGCTACAGTTTTAAGCTGTACATCCGGGAGCTACACTGCTGTGCTGTGATTCCAAAATTGCAACTGTGTACCGGGACTCTCCCACCTGGTTGAGAGTCCGCCCTTTTGCAATCGACGCCCACTACTTTTACACTTTAAAGTCCGGTAGCCACCTAGAGTACCCCGACGTAGTACAAAGCCGAACCCTGCGGGCAGTGCCACAAAGGGGGCCCTTAGTAGGGCTGGTGTAAGAAGGCGTCGGGGTTTGGCACACAGCTTATAGGGAAGGAATAGGCTTAGCACGGGGTCCTCTCTATGACGTCCTTTAGAGGACGGGGGGGCTATAGGAGCCCTTTGCTGCTAGGTTAGTACCGGCAAGGCAGGTTAAAATAACTTTAGTTCTGTCGTACAGTCGGGCTTCGGCCCCAATAGGCCCATTTTTTCTATATTTCTTAGCTGTGTTCGTGTGTCGGGCCTTGGCCCCCTAGTAGGAAATTAAAACATGAATTCAACATGCCACGAGTCAAAATAAAGCATACAAACCCAGACCCGAGTACAAAACTAAACCTACTTCGAACATTGTCTGAAAACCTAATATACGCTACAAGAATTATACCAGTCAACGACGGCTACATTGTGCTCGCCGGTACAGATGATGAAATAGATAAGATATTTAATAACACTATTCTCAATACACTGAAATGTCAAAACTTCACTCCCATTCTACCGCCTGAGCTTAGGGCCAAGCGCACCATAGTCATTTTTGGAGTGGATGAATATATATATAACCAACCGACCAAAGAAATAGAGGATGAACTAGTAGCCGAGAATAGCTGGATACAAGAGGGAATAGAGAGCATATTCAAAGTACCAAAAACAAAAATACTAAAAATATGCATGAGCCAAACCGCCGCTGCAAAGAAAACCATTGAAGCAGGTCTGCTAGCATTCCACATGAGAAATCCACCCATCAGCATCTCATTAGAGGACTACATTCCAATCCTTACATGTATGCGATGCTACAAAATTGAAGATCACCCGACACACAGATGCCAGCATCCAAGGGAGTATAAGGCTTCCTCAGAGCACACTTGGAGGGAATGCACAGCTACCGAAAAAAAAAATGCCTCAATTGTCACGGGCCCCACCGCACCCTAGCCAACAAATGTTCCTTACGTAAAGATGATAAAGAGAAAAAAATCAATGACAAAAATAAAGAAAACCACCACTTATAGTCAAGCCACATCCTCCATTGCCACAACCACCTCAATGATGAACAGCTTCCAAGGTCCAAGCAGGAAGTCTTCAGAAAGGATCATGGCCTGCTTGCTCTATGCACACATGCAAAATAGCAACAAACCCGGGACCTTTAATGACGAAGTCAATAAGGTATTCAAGCTGAACAACCTACCCAGTATAATACTCCCTAACAACCCTCCCTCGGCAGAAATACTGAACTTGCCAGCAACCTCAACAGCAAATAGTCATGAAAGCCTGCAATCCCAAAATAGTGCAACAAATAACATTGAAACACACACTGTAGAGAAAACCACACATGCATCAGAAGATACACTTCCTCCGCCAACACAAATGCAAGGAACCCAACTAGGTGTCCAAGTCATAACCAAAAGGAGTGTAGGGTGGCCAAAAGGGGAGCTGAAAACACGAAGCATAATTGATGGAATTGAATCAGGAAAAATGGAGATACACCAGCACAGCCTACGAGGAAGAAGAAATATACAATTATATGAGAAACAATGACATAGATCTATGCAACTGCTTCTGTAATATAGATGACACCCAATTTAGAAAAATTAGAAACGGGCTATTAATTGAAAAAACTCCACCCCCAAGTACACAAGGAAGCAGACACCGCAGCAAGTAAAACACTAACAGATACTACAGAGCACAACAGTACTTACAAAACCTAAGTAAGCCTACTACTACTACTACTACTACTACTACTACTACTACTACTACTACTACTACTACTACTACTACAACAACAACAACAACAACAACTACTACTACTACTACTACTACTACTACTACTACTACTACTACTACTACTACTACTACTACTACTACTACTACTACTACTACTACTACTACTGCTGCTGCTACTAGAAGAGAACTCTACGTAATAAACTACCTCCCAAACATGGATAGGATTACAATTATACAACACAACGTCCACAATTGGAAAAATAACAAATATGCCCTAACTAATACTTATACGGAAATAAACCCAGATGTCATCTTGATAAATAGTCACGGACTACGGTCTCACGAAAACATAAAAATACAGGGATACTCAACATACCTAGTCAACTCCAGCGATGAAGCACACGACGGCTCCGCAATTCTAATCAAGCAGAACCTAAGACACAAAATAAAAGACAATTATGATACAGATTTTATACAGGTTTCGATACAAACCAGTTTAGGAACAATAAACATTGCCACAACTTATCTCCCACTACGAAGACCCTACTTACCTTTCACAGATGTACACTCAATAGCCTCACAACACGAACCCAGCTATCTCATAAGAGACTTAAATGCCCATCACCCATGCCTTAACTACAACAGAACTAAACAAAATAATGTGGGGAAAGGAATAAAACGTATGATAGACAACAACAAATTATGCCATCTTGGCCCCGATTTCCCAACCTTTCACTCACATAGCTCCTCCTCCTCCACACCCGACATAGTATTAGCCAACAACAAAACATATCACAACCTAACAATAAAACAAGGTCCCATCACGGTTTCTGACCATATTCCTATGATTATTCACATCACCGCTCAAGCCATATCCACACCGACAGTACCTAAACCCAACCTTAACAAAGCCAATTGGCCACTAATACAACATTCCATCACAGACAACATGCAAAACATAAATCCCGAAGACAGCATCAGCCAAGCTGAACTAAATGATCTCTTTTCACAATGGTCAAAATCAATAACGTCTGCTATTGACTCCCACACCCCAAAACAACCCGCCGCATAATACACAAAATTATCAGTAACACAAGAATTAAGGAGCTGCAATGGTGGTACAAGAACCTCATAGAAAACAGCCTAGTGAGTGGATGGTCCCACTCAAAATATATTGCATACAAGATAATTAAAAACGAGATAGTAAAGGAAAGCAGACTGCAGGCAACAAAAAACTGGGAAGAGAAAATAAACAAACTTAATGCAGATTATGGCGACCCGAAAAAAATTCTGGCAAAACATCGAAACACTAAAAGGAAGCAGTACCCCCAACAAGACACACTTACTATACAACAATAAAAAAAAATACATGACAACGCTAACAAAGAACCTATATTCAGAGAAATCTGGAGCAACACCTTCCAAATCACCCAACAGGAAAATCAACTTTTCGATCAAACTACAGATACTCTAGTAAACAACTTCATTAACACACACCGCACTGATATCGAACCATATACTACAACCAACCTCAACAACCTATCTCCGGACAACCCACTAACTAGGAAAACTACCCACTGCGAGGTTACCAACATAATAAAACACATGAAAAACAACACGCCAGGCCATACAAACATAAATAAAAAGGTACTACAACACCTATCACCTGAAGCTATTGATAAATTCGTTAAGCTCCTCAATCTCGCTCTTTCAATAGGGATATTCCCACAAACATTTAAACACGCAAAAGTAAAACTAATCCCCAAAGCCAACAAACCAGCCACTGATGCCACGAACTATAGACCAATATCCCTCCTTGAAGTACCTGGCAAAATATTCGAAAGAATCAACTATAGACTATTAAACTTTCTTGAATATAACAATCTGTTACCGGTATCCCAACATGGTTTCCGCAAACATCGTTCCACTGACACTGCACTCGCCATCACTTCAGAAGCCATAGCAAACGCCTTAGCCAACAAACACCAGTGCTGCCTTGTTATGAGGGACGTATCTAAGGCCTTTGACAAAGTTTGGCATAATGGACATACGTACAAAATACATAAATTAAATCTTCCTCCAATAATTACTAAAACTTTATGCAACTACGTAGACAACAGAACAGTAGCAATTTCTCTTCCCACACACGAAGGTCCACCTTTCCCTATTCACAGCGGTGTCCCACAAGGAAGCTGTATCTCACCGACCCTCTACATAATATACACTGCAGACTCCCCCAAACCTCTGCATGGAAACTACAACATAACGTACGCAGACGACATCACCCAAATTATCACACAACCTGGCAAATCTAGGAAAATGCTAGCAAGAAAAATAGAGAATGAAATTAAGAATATTAACAGATTCGAGCACCAATGGAAAATCAAAACAAACACCAATAAATTCACCATCCTCCCTCTGGCAATAATAATGACTGAACCAGTAACCATCAACAATAACATAATCCCATACAGTAGCACAGCAAAGATTCTCGGTTTAACTCTAACCAAGAATGGCTATAGGAAACATATTAGGGAAATTAAAAATAAAGCCTCCGTAGCCCTCTCCCTCAGAAGGTTTAGAAACATAAACCCAAAAATAAAAGTTCATCTCATAAAATCATTTGTGCTGCCTATACTCACATATCCAGCATACTCACTCAACTCCATTTCTAACACTGATATACTAACTTTACAAAGAATGCAAAACAAAGCACTCCGATTTGCAACAAGGGATGAGAACACCACATATAGATAGATAGATAGATAGATAGTTTATTGACCACAGCAACATTACATGGGTGCAATAATTTTTGCAGAATATGGTCCATCACAAATTAAAAACTTTACACATAATAAAATACTAAAACATTCAATTATCAAACTGTTACTCAACATTTATAAATTACATCTTTCATAAAACACAGACTAGACTAAACATTCAATTGAAACTTTAAAGAGCTAATAAAATACTTGAATACTAAAATGTTCATTCTGTTAAAAGAAGAAAAATGGTAAAAGAGAGGAAGAAGAGAAAAAAATAAAAAATATAGAGAAAAAAGTTAGAATAAAACACAAAATACAAGTAATAATAAAACTGTCGATTATTTCAATTATAAACATCTAAAATTTGCCTAATTATTTTACATGTTAAATCATCATCAAATGTGTCACTAAAAATATCTTCGATTGTGGAAAAATTATGTGAGTCTCGTGTTTGTTGTGTTAGTGTACAGTCCTGGAGAACATGACGTTCTGTTTGTATGTCTCCACACACACACAGCCGCTCCTCCACCGGCAGTCGGCCCCGCCCCCTCCTACTCCACCTGCCCACCTCCCCCGCCAGGGAGTGGCTCGACACTCTGAACCGTGTGAAGGATACGCGGTCTGTTTCAGGCACGACTTGATGTTTTAAATAGATCGGGTGAGCACACAAACTTGGGTTCATATCTACATATGTGATTCGTCTAGATGATGTCGAGTGTTGCACTGCGCTCACTAGACTCCTCCTCTCAATCTCCACATCATCTACATCGTTATGAATGAGGTCCTGTACATAGTGTTTGGTGTTATACCTCGCCCCCATCACTGTCCTCAGGGCATGCATCAGCGGGTCATCAGCAAGGTGTGCGCGCTCACTCCACATACTTCTCAAAAACTTCCTTTGCTTTTTCTTGATCACAGCCTGTATGGGAGGGTTTCCTGACTCAATGTAGCACACATCGTTGCATGTTGTCATGCGTACATCTAATAGAGTCTTTAAGGCCCAGTTATATAATTTAACAATGGGTTTTAGGTCGGCATTCAGCCAGGACTCACAGCCGTAGAGGACAGCAGACATCAGTGCGGCATCAAAAACTCGTTTTTTTACTTGAAATGGTACGTCATTATTTTTCTTAATAAATGATACAAATTTAATAACATGAGCTGTCTTAGCTAGGGCGTGAGCCCTGACTGCTTGATGCAGAGACCCATCAGCGGTGAAAGTGGAGCCGAGGTACAAGTATTGCTGGCACCGCAGCACCTCCAGCCCCGCCACGCGTAGAGGCTCCATGTCCACTTCATTTCCTTCCACCACGAAAAACTTTGTCTTTACCTCGTTAACCTTCATGCCATAATCATCACAGTAATTCTTTAGCAATCTTAGCTTGTGTATCATTCTCTCCCTCGTAGTGGCTAGCAACACTGTGTCGTCCATCAGAACAAGAATGTGCAGCCAGGAGAGGAACCCATCATCCCCGCAATTCTCTTTTATAGATTTAATAAGATCGTTTACAAACAGGATAAAAAGAAGGCAGGATGTATACAACTGAACAATTACACATAAACACAAACACTCAACCCATAAACAAAAAATTGCACAATGGAGGCCAAAACACTAAGTCCAAACTCATTAACACACTACAAGATGAAACATATATACAATTGACAACTAACAATGAAAATACTAACCAACACAACTGGTTTAGGAAACCATACTCCATATTTCCAAACCTCCACCTGAACCTAAATACACATAACTTACCCCTGACTTACCAGCTTCATAAGGAAGAGTATGGTATAGAGAGCATCGCTTTTCTTTCACAGTGTATGCTTATCTATGTTTCCTTTTTCTTTCTATCTTTTTTTTCTCTTCTTCGTTCTAATTGGGTTTCGTTTCGGGATACCTTTTGCAAAAAAAAAAAAAAAAAAAAAAAAAAGTCCATCTGAATACATATATTATTATGTAATATCTCTCTGGGCCTGAGCTAGCATCTGATAAAAACATTTAAAAATGGAAAGCACGACGGTTCGCCCGTCGCCTAATAACTTCTCCTGTATTTCCTTTCCTACTTTAGTCCTCCAATCTTCCCTTCCCACCCGCTTTATCTCTCCGCATTTCACCCCTCTTTCCTATCCCCGCAACGAACGAACCCAATCCACTTGATCACAGAGCTGACAACCCACCGCTCTCCAGCCACCTAGCGCCAGCCAGCCAACCAGCGATCCGCCGCCACCAGTCTCACCCGAGACATCACCGAGGAAGGATGTTGCTCCTAACCACTCAGCACAGATACCCGAGCCAGCCACAAGTGCGCCTCCCTATCGCCCCATCGCCGTTCCTGAGTGGGATTGTTCCCACAAAGCTCGGCCCACCACTTTTAATAGACAAACGCTATTTTAGCACAAACCCCATCCCTTCGGCCCCTCTCACCTCTAGGGCGAATCACACACGCGTTCCCCACACGGAATATCAGATTGAGACAAACCCTGTGACCGCAGGAACCGGTATTTTTCGCCATAGAGGAGAGTGGACTTTTTGGCTTTCCCTCTGTCTCTCCCTCTTGCTTCATTTCATTCTTTTCACCGCCTCTGGGTGAGGGGGCTGGGGGACCTAAGAAGCCCCCAGAACTCCTGAAGCAGGGGCAGCCTGCGATGCGTTGAGGAAGCCCGTGAGCGTGCGGGTCCAGCCTCAATCGCGGGGCCAGGTCAAGGAAACATTAGCTTTCAAAGAGGGCCTTCCATAACCTCTTAGGTTTGCAGCTTTTGCGCAGGGCGGGACAACTGCGACGGCTTTTAGAAGCCGGGTTGTCGGCAGCAACCGCCAACTGCAAGGCAGGACCACCACTTTTAGTCCGACCATACTCGGGAAGTCGGCTCCCCCTAAGCATGATGTCCAGAACACGAAACCCCAGGACAGTATCACCTCTTCGAGCTACGAGTCTAGACCGAGCAAAACGGCGCTACGAGGAGACAGAAAACGAATCCAGAGCCCCTCCAAGCAAGACATGGAATCTGACCCCACCAAGTGCTTCATAATCGGACTCCCCCACCATCGAGAATCCAGCATGCAGAGGAAATCGCAACAGGAACTTGGAATTGGAGGCCAGGAAGAAAACCGACCATCATGGAAATGCAGTCTCTAAACGGCACGCCCCTTCAACTAAAAGCAACCTCTCACGGCACAAGCAAGGGAATCCTCCTCAAGTATCCTCTGCTGATGCCATTATCAGTCATCAAGACACATCCCTCAGTCTTAGCAGCAGAGAGATGCACCACACGCACTGGAGAACCAAAAAGGTAGTTGGAGATAACAGTGCAAGGTCAACTACCAGGAACACTAGACCTGGGAAGGTGGGGGACGTACTACACCAGACCATACGGCAAGGAACCCCTGATATGCTTCAAATGCCAGAAATACGGCCATCACAAGAGCAACTGCACCCTTCCACCAAAGTGCGGTGTCTGTGTCGGCAACCACACCACGGAGATCTGCATCAACAAGCACAAGGTTGGAGAAGCCACAACGGCAAAGTGCCCAAACTGCCAAGGAGCCCATCATGCTTGGTACAAAGCCTGCACAGCAAGGAGGGAAGTTGTAGATGTCCAGAGGCAAGCTCAGCAGAAATGGATTACCACCCACCACACGAGGAACGCCAACACCAGCACAACAAACCAGTCGGCTCTAGCAGCCACCTCAACGTGGGGAGGCGGCCCCTCTCAGTAATCGACTCCATACACCAACCCAGAAAGGGAATTCCCAGCCTTGGGACAAGCCATGGCACAACCCCGAGACCCAAGCCGTCCCCGGGAAAGAATAGCCCCCCCGCAACATCAACCAAGGCAGACACAAGAACAGGAAGATGCATCACTGACTCTCACCAAGACAGACTTGAAAGACCTCTTCGTAACCTTCGCCAACACCCTAGCCTCAATGCTGGGACAGGAAATGCAAGCCTCAACCCTGGACACCGTGGCAGAGACATTAATACAGAAAGTCAGCCACAAGCAGGAGTCACACAAGACCAAGAGACCAAAACAACTCAAAACTACAGCACCGACCAGCCAACGCCACGAGGAAACACAGCACCAGCGAGAAACTACACCCACACTTCACCCAGGCACCACGCCTGCGACAGCGAAAATCGAGCAAGAAAAAGTAGCCCTCGGGCTCACGAAAACATCCCCCACACAGCAACAATCAACATCCTGCAGTGGAATATACAGGGGATCAGAAACAAACACCACCTCCTAATGGCTGACGCTAGGGACGAAAACAGGGACATTATCCTTCTACAGGAAACGCTGCTACCTGAAAACGTCCCTCTGGCTTTCGGAAAGCGGGCATACCACCTACCAGCCGCCCCAGGACAAACACGAGGATGCACAATTCTGGTCAAGACCACCATCCCCAGTAAAGGAATCGCAAGGCCACCTTCCTATGGGGAAGGTGTCGAGGTGCTCGCAGTATCCATACAACTACGGGATCTGACACTTACAGTATATAATATCTACAATAGTCCAAGCCATCCATCACAACTTGACGCAAGTGAGATACTTTCTCTGTGTGCTACCGCCCCAACTTTCATCGGAGGAGACTTCAATGCTTCTCATGAAGCAACACGATCCACAAGACGCAGAAACAAAAACGGCCACCATCTTGCTGAAGTCATGGCGAGTGTTCCCGACGCAATACTCCTCAACACCGGAGAACCCACACATATTGCAGGGGGAGTCCTCGACCTCTCCTTCGCCTCCACCAACGTCACACATAATGCGACGTGGACAACTCACCTCCACCTAGTGAGTTACCATTTTGCAACCTGTATCACCCTCAAGATACACAGGCTCGCAAATCCCCAACACAAACCCAGGTGGAACACAAGGAAAGCAGAATGGCCACTGTTCAGGCAGGCACTAACGGAACAACTTTGCAATGCACCACCACCGGAAGATCTTAACCTACTGGAACAAAGACTCACAACAGCTTTCCACACGGCAACAGACAAAACCATTCCCCTGACCAAAGCAGTCAAACAACACTACAAAGACTGGTGGTACTATGACAAGAACGTCAAAGAGTACAAGCACAGAGTCAACCAGGCCAAGAAACTACACCGGTGCCATAACAACGAAACAACACGTGCCCTCCTTAGGGCAGCCGCCAGAACTGCAAGGGAAGGCACAAAGGCAATCAAGAACACCAAATGGTTTGACTGGTGCGCCTCAATGAATCCACATACCAACCTCGGCAGCATGTGGAGCAAAATAAAAATCATCGGTGGCCTGAAACCTCCACGCCAACATCTACGCTTACACCAACAACAACATCTGTTACACGTGGTATATGTCGTTTACCTCAAATCGACTTGGAAATGTCCTTAAGGGTTTTATTCCTAAAAGTATCCAGATTTTTGCCATTTTTCCGCGCGACTGTAATCTCCGAGCGGGACCGAGGTAAGCGCTCGGGGGAAGGGTGCGGCCCAATCAGCGGCCGTTTTTTATGTGCTGCGTCATCACCCGCCAGCCAGTCACCGGCCAGCCCAGCCTCACTATTCCATCTTCAACACTTACTAGTACTGTGTTGCTCTACTTTTGGCGTGGATTTTAAGTGTTTTTGTATTGCATCATGGCTGACGGTGTAGGACATGAGAGACCAGAGTTTGTTTCACCCTCTAGTTCCCAGAAACGACTCAAAGACGAGCGGCAATGGAAGAAAACTGTGGCTAAAGAAAAGCCTAACTTGGGTAAACAAAACACATCTGCCTTTACAGAGAAGGAGGTGTCAGAGCATGCTGTGGGGCAGTAGAATGTTAAAACTTATTATTACTAATATGACCATAAAGTCCAGCAGACAAGAAAACAGCGTTTGACAGTTTGTAACAAGGTATGTGACCCTCCCTGCACGTACCTCACTCCCGCTCGGGACGTGCTTGGGTGAGGGGCCGGCGAGAGCGCGAAACTTCAAACGCTGTTTTCTCGAATTTTTATGAGTGGCGGTTACCTCACTTCAGCACGGGATGCCTCAAATATACCCACATGCAAAAGAAAACAAGTTATTCTCCTCATTACAGCAAGCAAGCACAATTCCCATAACATTTTAAGATCACATTCAGGCATAATCGCAAAGGGTGCCACACAGTTTAAGACAACATTCAAGCAGTATAAAAGATCCACTAAGCAAAACATCAAACATAAGGCATAAAAATCCAACATCCATTTGATGTAAATCCTGTGAATAACAATGTCCATGGCTTAAAAAAAAAATAAAACCGTCAAACTATGGTGCACAAATTTCTTAATGTACCAAAGGGCAGGTTATTATAAAACGATACAAAGATGAACTTTAAAAGAAAAAAAAAAGGAAATACACAAGACATTTTTTAAACATCTATTTATCAATTTAAAACTTCAGGACTTTGGGGGGCTTATATACTCCCCTCCCTCTGCATTGTGCCCAGTGTTTTCACAGTACTTATACAAAGGAAGGAATCCCTAACCCCTTCATTGGGTTATAATTCAATAAAAAAAGAAAGAAATCAAATAAACAGCATATATATATATATATATATATAT
>CM035223.1:14718987-14737794 GCA_020233015.1 Callinectes sapidus | reverse complement strand
GAGAGAGAGAGAGAGAGAGAGAGAGAGAGAGAGAGAGAGAGAGAGAGCACGTGGAGAATATTTTTAGATGTAGCAACCGATACAACTGCCCAAGTAATAACATACTGCTGGCAAACAGTTTGAAGGACAATTCGCTTTCACTATCACTCAACAAAACAGGAGTGGTACTAGAGCAATGAAGAACAGATACTGAAGCATGTGCAACGAATGACGCAGATTTGTTAGTCAATGGAGCAAAAACGATAAACCGGCAAAAATGGTCTACACCCAATACAGGAAGAACCCGGAGTACTGCATGGCAAAGACATATTTAAAATCTCAAAAGAACAAGCAGGAGTAGGATACTCTTTTTTTATGTGGCAGTTGTTCTTTTGTTACGTGCGCAGGACATCTGAGTGTTCGTCACCTAGAAGGCTGATCTGCGTTAATAAGAGGCCGTGACTCCGGCAATATGTCGCCAAAAGGCTTTTTCTCCTCACGAAGCCCATCCTAAAGCCTGCCGTGTAGGGCGACTGGAGGATGCCCACTCGCTCAGGATGGGTTTGATTATATGTACAGTAGGTGGAGGTTATCCCAATGGCTCTTCCACAGTAGATTTTCTCATGATCTGACAACTGGTAGATATGACTGCAGCTTCCGACAGAGGTTCTATGCTTACTGGAGGTCAGCACAAGACCAAGCTAGCATGTAAGTCTATTAATTCCTCCGTATACTGAAATGTCTAAGCATCCAAATCAGTGAGAAGGATTTGCAACCTCAATTTAATTTACCAATAATGTTGTCTTGGTGTTCATTTGTATCCTCCGTGCGGCCATACTCTATTGCCTGAAGAGCTAACATAGAGTCCCCCCAATAAACTCATTATTGAATGATGAGGTGAACTCAAAGCATAATCTATAGTTTTGTCAGTAGCAACATTTTCAGCAGAAAACACGGATGTATGAGTCGCCAGTCAAAACCTGAAGGCACATTCACACGACCCACACTTGCACACACACACACACACACACACACACACACACACACACACACACACACACAATACATTAATTGGTCTTGGAGCCGTCAGTTTATAAATGTAGAGATAGAGGGAGGCCATTGACGAGGGACCAGAAGTGTTGCTGAAACTCCGTCTCGCCAACAACAGCCTTCTTTCCCCGTTAACCATTAGGTGCTGAGAATTTTGATTGCTTTATAAGTTAAGGCATTCTCCGTTTTTATATGTGGCGATTGGCTTACAATATTACTAAGGGCCTTATATGAAAGCAGTGTGTTACACGTGAGGAGTAGTGAATGCATCTTTTAGTTTAATTTTTTGTACCTATTCATTGTAAGATTTATAACGAATCACTAATTCTTTTCCTTTTCAATTCATGTATAACCTCAGGGTGCATTATCGTTAGTTTGAAATCAACTTAAAAACAAAGAAAATGTTATGTAACTTTCTATATACAATATATAAGAGTTATGTGAAGATATGATTAGTAATAAAGCTAAAAGTATGGTGCAAATCTTAAAGATGTATGGCTCAACTTGGCAATCTCCCTTTTTACAAGAAACGCTGTACATATATATTTTCTGTCATTTTATTTGTATATTCACTTTTTTTCAGGCGCAACACCAAGGATAACAGACCATACGCTGCTGATTACTTGTTAAGTCTGTCTATAGATAATTTCCTCCACTGTCCACTTTTCTACACCCGTAGCCATGTGCAACATAGTCCACATATTTCCTATAATCATCAACATTTGCACCACTCATAAGAAAATAAGAGCATAAGAAGAGAAGGAATGCGGCAAGAGGTCAAGTATGTCTACGGATAATTTCCTCCGCTGTCCACTTTTTCCACACCCGTAGCCGTGTGCAACATAGTCCACATACTTCCTATAATCATCAACATTCTCACCACTCATAAGAAAATAAGAGCATAAGAAAAGAAGGGATGCGGCAAGAGGCTGATAGGCCTACTTTCGACAGTCCCTGTGTAAGCACGCTGTCTAATTCCACCTACCAACCTCATCCATAATGCTGTCTAATGTTTTTTTTCAATCTACTTATTGTTTCAATGCTAACAATATTTATTTAATATTCCAATTATATTAATATTTAATATTCCAATTTACTCACCAACTTCTTTATTAGAGAACCAATTCTTTCCTATTGTTCATCTAAGTTTATATTTCTCTACCTTAAACCATTTATGTCTCGTTCTATCATGATTTTTTATCCTAAGAACCTTGCTAATGTCACCTGTGTTATAATCCCTGTACTACTTAATCCTTCTATCAGGTCCTCTAGAAAAATACATCTCTCTAAGGAATGGATATTCAGTACCTTGAATCTCACTTAACACGCAATAGTCCCCATCTTTGTATAACTTTAAATATTTTCCTTTCTATTGATTCTAGTAGTCTTACCTCCTTTCTATAATATAGGGACCAGAACTGTTTCTAGGAGGAGGCAGTAGACTCCTGCCGAAAGGATAATTACTCCCAGGAAGGTCTAAAGCACTGGATCAGGGGGTGCTCTGAGCTTATCATCAAAACCAGTTGTGACCTCACTCAGCGTTTCCCTTTGTGTCTCATAACACAAGGGGGTAGTCACAACCTGCCCTCTAAAGACAACCTCTTCCTCCACACAAAACTACATGCACCTTGTTACACACTCATCCTTCATTCAAAATTTTAACTAAATATGACGACTCCTACACCAGCCTCAGAGTTCCCTTCTGAAGAGGGGGCCATAAATATTCCCAGGTCGGACCGCTCTTCTAATATCGACCCTAAAAGTCTTGACACCCTTCTCACATATTTTTCCTATCAACTTCTGCAACTTTCGCGGTCTTTGATCTAATTTACAATCTGTAGAACACCACCTCTCCTCCACTAAACCTCATTTTCTTTTCATCACTGAAACACAAGTGCCTGAGGCAACTGACAGTAACCCATTTTCTGTTCCCTCCTATTATCTCTATCCTCATTATCATTCTATCTCCTTTTACGGAGATCTCCATTCTTGGAGACTTCAATGTTCACCATCAGCTTTGACTTTCCTCTCCCTTCACTGACCATCCTGGTGAACTTGCCTATAATTTTGCTATCCTACATGACCTAGAGCAACTGGTGCAACACCCTACTCGTATTCCTGACCGTCTTGGAGATACAGACAACATTCCTGAACTTTTTCTAACCTCTAATCCTTCTACTTATGCTGTCACCCTTTCTTCTCCGTTGGGTTCCTCCGATCACAATCTCATATCTGTATCTTGTCCCATCTCTCCAATCCCTCCTCAGGATCCTCCAAAGCGGAGGTGCCTTTGGTGTTTTCCCTCTGCTAGTTTGGGAGACCTGAGCAGGTATCATGCTGATTTTCCTTCGAATGATTACTGCTTCTGTGACAGAGAACCGTCTCTGTGTCTTGAGCGCATAACAGAGGTGATAGTGTGTGGCATGGAGGCGTACATTCCTCATTTCTTTTCTCGACCAAAACCTTCTAAACACTGGTTTCACACAGCTTGCTCTCGTGCTATCCATGATAGAGAGGTGGCCCAAAAAAGGTACTTGAGCCTTCCATTATCTGAGACTCATGCACTTTATATTTCTGCCCGAAATCTTGCCAAGTCTGTTCTTCAACTATCCAAAAACTCATTCATTCATAAAAAGTGTCAAAATCTTTCCAGATATAACTCACCTCGAGACTTCTGGTATCTAGCCAAAAACATTTCCCACAACTTTGCTTCTTCATCTTTCCCTCCTTTAGTTCAATCTGATGGCACCAATGCCATCTAATCTATCTCTAAAGCTGAACTCCTTGCTCAAACCCCCCCTTAAAACTCTACCTTGGACGATTCCGGGTTTCTACCTCTTTTGGTGAAACTTTTCCTTTAGCCCTAGACATATCAAAAGCTTTTGATAGAGTCTGGCACAAAGCTTTAATTATCAAACTACCCTCCTACGTCTTCTATCTTTCTCTCTGCAACTTCATCTCAAGTTTCCTTTCTGATCGTTCTATTTCTGCTGTGATGGACGGTCACTGTTCTTTCCCTAAATCTATTAACAGTAGTGTTCCTGAAGGCTATGTCCTATCACCCACTCTCTTCCTATTATTCATCAATAATCTTCTAAACCAAATTTCTTGCCCTATCCACTTCTATGCTGATGACAACACCTTGCACTTTTCCACGTCTTTCCATAGACGACCAACCCTTCAGAAAGAACACAGCTCAGGTAGGGAAGCCTCAAAACGCCTAACTTCTGATCTTTCTAAATTTTCTGATTGGGGCAAAGCAAACTTATTGTTGTTCTCTGCCTCAAAAGCTCAGTTCCTCCACCTATCAACTCGACACAACCTTCCAAAGAACTATCCCCTCTTCTTCAATGACACTCAACCGTCCCCTTCTCCTACGCTGAACATTCCCGGCCTACCCTGTACTTATAATTTAAACTAGAAACATAACATCTCTCTAGCTAAAACAGCTTCTATGAAGTTAGGTGTTCAGAGCCGTCTCCGCCAGTTTTTCTCACCTCCCCTACTGCTAACTCTATACAAGGGCCTTATCCGTTCATGTATGGAATATGCTTCACATGTTTGGGGAGGCACCACTCATACAGCTATATTGAACAGGGTGAAATCAAGAAGCTTTCCGTCTTATCAGCTCCTCTCCTCTGACTGACTGTCTTCGATCTCTTTCTCTTCCGCTCAGCGTTGCCTCTCTTGCTCTCTTTTACCGCTATTTTCATGCTAACTGCTCTTCTGATCTTGCTAACTACATGCCTCTCCTGCTCCCGCGGCCTCGTTGCATAACACTTGCCTCTTCCTCTCACCCCTATTCTGTCCACCTCTCTAATGCAAGAGTTAACCAGTATTTTCAGTGTTTTATCTCTTTCTCTAGTAAGCTCTGGAACTCTCTCCCTGCTTTTGTATATCTATCTGCATATGACTTGAACTATTTCAAGAGGGAGGTATCAAGACACTTATCCCATTCTTTCGGGTAATGAATCTGAACTTTTCTAGGGACTGGCACTTCAGTGGACTTTTTTTGTTTTATTTTTGTTGCCCTTGTCCGCCTCCATTCTACATAAAAAAATTGTTTATTCTAATATTTTTCCTAGTCATGCTTCCTGTCCTTAATCACGGCTTATATATTTTTATAAAGTCTTGTCCCAGCGAACATAATTCACTCTCCACCATCACTTTACCACACATCACCACTGTCTCCGCATTCATCGTACCTTTGCCACGTATTTCTTCTTCGCCTATTTCGTTCAAGCTGTATCAACAATAGAGAGAAAAATACAAGTTGCTGTATCAACTTCTACTGAATCTATCTCCCCCACTTGGAAGATACTAGTTACACATACCTACCCACGTCATCCCCGCCAGCCACTCGCCACTCGCTACCAGAATACCAAAGTTATCGGCCAACCATCGTGCAAGAATGGTACAAATGTTGGTGACAAAAGCGTTGTGATAAATCAAGAAGACAATACAATCAAGTGGTGTGTGTCTTTCAAGTGAGCCACCAAAACATCAAGTCATCATTATGGTGAACTCGGTGTTTATCCTTAAGAAGTCGACATCAACTGTAGAATGATAAACTTTTGGGTAAGATATTACAGGTAAGAATAGTAAACCTACCTTTTTAATGTATTGTTGTCTATGGCAGTTGTATTAGGAAGGTCTTTATTCTTCACCTTGGTTGACACACATTAGGAATATTTGTAATAATTGCAGCATGCCATGGGTATGGGATTCACAAACTGTTGTAAATTCAACCTGGGTTAAAAAAGCTGTTGAAATAAGACTGAAGGATCAATGGATAACTTTATGGAATGCTAATTTGGTATCAAAATGTATTTGCTGTAGCTACAAAATTTATAAGAATATCTATTGTTTAGAAGATTATCTTGTTAAACTGAGTTTTTGGTTTATTAAAGTTGGTTGAATTTTGATTACAAAATTCCGTGCTTCTAACAATAAGTTGCCAATCACTGCAGAAAGGTATAATAATATTAGTCGAGAGGATCGTGTCTGTGAGAAATGTAATGTAAATGTTTTAGGTGATGAGTATCATGTAATGTTAGCGTGTGAAAATGAGGATATTGTAAGATTTAGAAATTAATATATTCCTAGGTATTACAGAGAGAGACCAAGTCAATATAAATATGTATTGCTAATGCAGACAAATAAAGTAATAGTCATGAAAAAGCTGTCACTATTTATCAGAAAAATATTAACGTTATTTAGGTAGCAATGATTATGTTGCTCATGTGAAAGATGTTTATAAAAAATAATTATCATTAGAGTATAACTGTTACTAAGATAGTTGTAAGAGGAGCTGTGTTCCATACTTTTTTTTTTATAAAATTCTGAGCATTCAATAAACAATCAATCAATCAATCAATCAATCAATCAGGACATCAAAGCATTAAGACATCAAGTACAGGTATTTTCCACACGCGGCTTTCCTTCATTATCAAGTGCCCTTGACCTGATGCAGCATCACCACTGGCCACCTGTGCTGCCGATCTGTCCTGCTAGCCACCGCCAGCACCCAGCCTACTCCCAGCTTATTTATGGTCACTCCTCATCATCGCTACCACCAGCCGTCTCCTAGCCACAGCTCCGCATCACTTCTACGCCGCTTTCTGCTGGACTTCACAAAATTAAGTACAATTATATTTTTTTTAATATTCCCTTTTCTCAATGATTTTTATTTTATTATCTCTATCACCCTGTTCTGCTGTCTATCTCCGTCTTCCCTTGTCTGTTTGTTTATTATTATGTATTGTTTTGTGGTTCGTGTATATGTCTCTCCTATATGTTTTTTTTTATCTCGCAATCTTTCTCAGCCTCCACCAATCATGTCTGAGTCATCAACCCACCATTCACACATCAACTTAAAAAATGAACCTCCCTCTCTCCCCAACTTTACTGACACTGGTGACAAATCTGTTCACAACTTCATAGACCGAGTAAATGACGAATATATTAGACGCTATGCTTCTTCTGACAATAAAAGAGTCTCTATGCTAAAATCTCGTATTTCGTATGACGATTCTAGCCTTGCCGGACTTTCCATCAGATCTTGTAGCGCCAAGATAGGTAGGAATTCATTGTATATATTTATGTAGATACTATCTGAAGCAACATCCCCATAAGATGGTGCAATACTTCAGAAGTTCTAACCCTGCTTTTCCTTCTACAAGGAGTTGCAGGTGACGATATATATTTCTAGGCATTTCCATTATTATTGTATCCAGAGGATGTTTCATTGTGAAAGTAAGGTAATAACAACTCTCTTGGTAGGATGTTATTTATAAGACATCGTTGTAAGGGAGATAATAAGTTGTTTGAAGAACTAAGGGCATCAGGCACACACATGAACCCGGTCACATGACCCACGCCCTATGTCAGCACTTTCCGAGGCGTGGGATGCGGCGGCCGCGCCAGCGGGCAGAAGGAAGACAGCCGGCTCGTGTGGTGGTTGAGGGAACGAACTGTGTGTGCCCCGAAGGTGTGTGCCCCGAACGTGTGTTCTCGAGACTCTGAAGTGTTCTCTACATTATCTCCCAAGAGACAGACGAAACACTTCTCCGAGAAAGACAGTGACATTACGTTCTAACCGTGTGTCGTGAAATCATTGTAAATATCACCCCTAATATGTTAACCTTTATAATTTGAGTTTCCTTCCAAACCCGGGTCTGATAACTATAATACATATATTAACCAGTTGACCGCTCGCCACAAGTATTCAAACTTCACTTAAACAATTTACGTTCCTGAAATACCCCAAGCCTACATAAAATGGTGAAACAGCGTGGGATGAACAACTGAAAACATTAAAAACCCAGAAAACTCAGAAAATGAAACATTGTGAAAAAAGCTAGTGTGCGAACACAAACGAGAAAGAGAGGAGTGAGATGCGAGTGACCTTGAACTAGAAGACCAAATCGCTGACACGACTCAATTTGTTGTGACTTAACGCTGGCTGCTGCTTCTCTCTGTCTCATCGCCCTAAAGACACTCCTGCATAAGGCTTGTTTTGAAGCATTCACGGTACTTTGGAACCACACACGCGCCACTACCCCCATTTCAGCTACAATTGCCGGTGGCTGAGTAACAAAACTACTCAGCCTAAATACACCTATTTACACAAAAACCTCGGTGTATTGGAAGGGCGTGGTCGTCGTCGGCTGGGACCAAGGATATTATAGAATCCTTGGCTAGGACGCATTGGGCGTGGTACTTTTGGTCCGGGCGTGGGAATCGCGGAGCTGATCCTTGAACTCCGCATGCGCCTGTGTGGAAGCTGTACCATCCCCCGTTCCCGCCACCCTCTCAAGGACGAGTGAGGGTCACATAAGCTGACTTGACGCCTGCTGCGGTGCTCCTACCGAAGAGGAGCGCATAGCAACCTTAGCTCTAGGTGAGAAAACAACAGAGTAGCTGACACTACATGAATACTTAAGTAATATTACTGAGCCGTCACATTTTCTGGCATTAAGACTAATGTGATTTGAGCCTTTAAATCTAGTAGTGTAATTTGTATCTCTCTGTTATGTTATATGTTTTCATCTATATTTAACTATATCAAATATAACTATAATAAAAAGAATGTTATTTGTGTGTATCTTCATGTATTTATCTTTTCTTTAATTTTCTTCGAGGCGTTGGGAATGATCTTAAACTAGCCTGAAGTACGAAGAGATTAATTTCATGCATACTTAACAATAATCATAACAATAATAATAATGATAAATCAAATAAATAAATGAGTAACAATTCATGGCCAAGCGTGAAACGAGAATAAATTTGCTGTGTGAGGAATTTCAGAAACTGAGAAGTGAAAAACTAGCGGAAACTGAAAAGTCTGACAGTGGGGAAGCTGAACACCAGTCTGGATATTCTAGCTCCAGTGATAGCGATGATCTCCGTCATTTGAGAAGTGGTAGTCGCCACCCTAGAGTTCCTCCTCCTTATAACATTGTTTGCACTCCGTCTCTTGTTTATCCCTCCAGCATGTCTCAAAATAACCCTGCCCAAGGTAGTAGTGGTGTTTCAACCACACCTGCATCTCATCACACTAACTCCAACTGTAGTGCCAACTGTAGCTGAGGTAAGGGCCTTCTCTGGAACAGATTCAGAATATTCTGCTAGAGAGTACATTGCGCAGTGTGAGGATGTTATGGCTAACTCCTACGTGACAGACACTGCAGACAAAATCTCTTTCCTGCGATCGCGCCTACAGCCCGGGTCGAGAGCTGCACAGTTGATGCGTGCAAGCGCTTTCACTGAATCCTTGGAAAGCAAAGATTATGAACTGTACAAAACCAACTTTCTTGATGCCTTTGGCTCTAATTTAAGGCACAGTCTAGTGAAGTAATGGCATGCAGACTTTCCTAGAAAATGCTGCTTCTCTGGATTTCTTGGAGGCTCAAGTAGAAACAAATAAAATATCTGCAGATTTTACCCATTACCTAAGAAATAATGTTAATGGAGTTAATGGAAATAATGTTAATGGGTTAATGGAGATAACAACTCCCTGAAAAACCATCAAAAGTTCATGGAGTTCATCTTTTACATAGAATTACTCGAGGAGAAGTATTGCAGAAATACTTTGTCTCTAGAGTATAAGCCTACGCAAAGGTTGCATGAACTTTTCATGAGGCTGAAAACAAAAATTGAGGAGAAGGGCGGTGAGTACCGCATGGCTGCCTTAGGAGTAGCAGCCACTCAAGAGGCCTCGGCGGCTCAAACGGTTGCCGCGGCGGACCCGCTACCTTCATACGCTGAGATAGCAGCGGCGGGCAAACCAAAAGTCCTCTGTAGTTATTGCCATCGACAAGGACACTCTGCATCCAAGTGTTATAAGAAAAGGAGGGACAAGCGACCAGGAACAGCTATCGGAGGACAGGCGAGTCCTCACTATAAACCTCAAAAGGATCCTCCACATACTAGGGAGTCGGCAGTATCACGCTAACCACCCGGTACTGTCAGGAGCGATGCTGACAAGAGTACCAACGCTTATTGCTTGATCCACGAGTGTTGGGGACACTTGACTGAGGAGTGCCACAGAGTAGTCAAATTAAAAGCTGCAATGAGGCAAGAACGGAGTTCTGGAGCGGCGGGAAGACAGTCGGGGGAAGCTGCGCGCCCTGCAAGAAATAAACCAGGGTAGAAGAAGTTGGAGAAAGTAACCGGGCTGCTCCGGCGATCGATGACCGTGGTGTTCACGCAACTTTAGTGGCCGCTTGCAATCAAGCTACCATAATGGCTTTACCAACTACATTAGGGCCTGTGCGCGCATCTTTCGCTGTGGACACTGGCGCTGCTGTTAATGTGTTGTCTGAAAAGACGTATCGAGCACTGAAGCGCGTGTCTCGTGGCGGTCGATATCGCCTCAAGCCAAATTACCTTAACCTAAAGGGAGTTACTAACGACCCACTGGAATTACTGGGAATCGTTTCCCTCCCTGTTAACTTAGGTAAATTTACTGCTACTATGCATTTGGACTTTTCCGTAGTGTCAAACTTTGGGCTGCCTTCGGATGGTCTTCTAGGTTTGTCAGCTATGAAGTCTGAGTGGATGATAGTAATTCCAGATAGTAATGTATTTAGGTACCAGGGGAAAAACTTTTTGGCTGTGGGTTCTCCCATGAGCCTCGCTTCCTCAGATGGTGCGATTGTTCCTACCCAAACCGTACCTACAGTTCGGGATTTCCCCGCTGAACAGGGTCAGAGAACGCTTACCAACTCTAGAAGTAAATCTCGCGATGAGGTCGTCGAAAGACACTAGATTCGTCAGGTACTTCTGAGCAATCATTGTTAAGGCTACGGAAATTAGAAGTCATGTCATTCCAGACCGTACATCTATGCATGTCCCCGTGTCCGTCCAAAATGCACGTGTAGGCTGTGACATTTGTATAGACGGTTCTAGCCAAATGCAAAGACTCGCAGTGGAACCCACACTTTGTACAGTGCGGGAGGGGCATACAACAAACGCCTTTGTGGTAAACACCACGGGTGAATCAATGAAACTCAGGCAAGGAGTTTTCTTGAGCGAAGCGTTAGTTTATTATGGGCAGGTAGTGTCTGAGCCCTTGGACTTACCTGCTCCCAGCGCTACTTCTGTATGTGCATCAGTCCGAAAGGATTCAGCGGTACAGTCGCAAATGCTCGAGAGCCTTGTAACGGTAACGGACTATCCCGAGTTAAGGAGCACACTGATTCAGTTGCTGAAAAGGCATCGTGAGGTTTTTGCCCTACCCGGTGAACCGTTAGGTGCGACTAATAGAGCAGAGCACTATGTAAAGTTAAAACCAGCCACTAATCCGGTGTATATACCAGCCTATAGACTCCCACATAGTCAGAGGCAAGTGGCTGAGGAACAAATAAAGGAAATGTTAGAACAAGGCGTTATAGAAAATTCCCGGTCACCGTGGTTCACCATTGTTCTTGATCCGAAGAAAAATGGAGAGTTTAGGCCTGTTATTGATTAATGAAGTGACCGAGGATGAAAGACTACCTCTTCCAGTCCTAAAAGTCTTATTAATATCATTAGGACAAGGGAATAAATACTTTGGTAGATTAGATCTTGTTAGTGGCTACTGGTAGGTACCCATGGCACCTGAATCGAGAGTAATAACTGCTTTCAGTACGCACCAAGGGCATTATCATTGGTTACGTATGCCGTTTGGTTTAAAATCTGCCCCAATAACATTTCAGCGTATGATGAATACTATATTCGCTGAAGAAATAGGCAAAAATATCTATATCTACCTTGATGACGTAATAATTTGTGGCAAGGACTCGGAATATCATCTAGATAGCCTAGAAGCTGTCTTGTTGAGGCTGAGACAAGCTGGTCTCAAGGCAAAACTGACCAAATGCTAATTTCTTAAATATAAGATTAAATTCTTAGGCCATGTATTTGATTGCAATGGAATTCACGTGAATGATGACAAAATTTCATGCATAAAACATTTTCCGCAACCGAAGACAACGGAAATCGTCCGTTCTTTTTTAGGTTTGTTTGGTCATTTGAGGCGTCCAGAGTCAGAGGGGCGAACCGATCACTTTTATCGGTTTGGAGTTAGCTACGGATCACGAAGGGCCTAACCCTCCTCTCTATGTGTATACAAGTTACAACACGAAAAGCGATCTTATAGAGCAGTAATAGAAGGTTTAGTTTGGGTTACTTTTTCGCGTCTGGCCGGCCGACCAGCTCCGATTTCGTAGAAACAGAGAGGCGAACCTCCTCCCGCCCGACCAGCCAATCAGCGCGCGGCATTGTATTTACCTCCTCGCTCGACCAATAACACGGCCCATAGCAACCACACCACGGCTCCCAGCTGCCCTGTAACCCCTTCAGTACCTCTCTCTCTTTCTCTCTCTATCTATCTATCTATTTCTCACTTTCCTCCTTTCCCCACCATCTTCTTCTCCCTACCTTCTTCTCTCTCTTTCTCTCTCTCTCTCTATCTATCTATCTATCTCTCACTCTATCATCCACCTATCTATGCCTGTTTTCTGTCTCCAACCTGTGCTGAATGGGTTACTCCCCAACCACCCCCACCCAAAACTACCACCACCACAAGCCTTCTGACCACTCCACACAATGGTGAGTACCTAATCAAATTAATTTTAGCATTAAGATTATTAAATAATGTTATTAATACCTCCGCAGTTCAGTGATAACAAAGAAAAAATCCCAACTTTTTTTGACTAACAATTAAAGGCATTAGGAATTAAAATCTGCAAATGGGTATTCTATAACTTTATTTTTATATTTTTGCAAGCATTTAATTACATATGTTTTTTTTATGTCTATGTTGCATTTTTATTATAATAGAAAATGTGGGTAATTTTATACTCGTTTTTTTACAGATTAAAAATTTATTTAGATGATTTTCTCTGGTCTCAGAAGATTAAACGGGTACAAATTTAGTATATTAGATGTAGTATTGAATAATAAGGCGTTTACATACAAAAATACGATAGAATTAAAGTTGCAAAACTTTGACCGCGTTTTTCTCCCACTTTTTGTTTTGGTCGGTTCGCCCCTCTGACTCTGGACGCCTCAATTTTGTTAAGGGATTTTCAACTATTGTTTTCCCTTTGAATACCTTGTTAAAGAAAGACATTCCATTTCACTGGAATGCTGCCCAGGATAAAAAGCTTCCAGGATTTAAAATTCACATTAACTCATGCTCCTGTTTTAGCTTTTCCAGATTACAAGGCACCTTTTATTTTATATACCAATGCCTCTGCTTTGTGCCTGGGTGCAGTATTAATGCAAACATATGTATGTGGAAAAAATCGCGTAATAGCGTACGCAAGCAGAACCTTAAACGCTGCAGAATCAAACTACTCAGTAACACACCAGAAAACACTAAGTGTTGTTTGTGCTCTTAAACATTTTAGAAACATTATTTTTGGATATACAATAACTGTATATACTGATCATGCAGCAGTTACCGAGCTTTTTAAAGGAAGAAACCTTACAGGAAAGCTCGCTCGATGGTATTTAACCATATGGGAATTTAATCCAACTTTTAAGCATGTTGCAGGCCGAGCCAATGTGGTGGCTGACGCCTTGTCTCGAAACGTGCCTGTTGGAGCTATGGTAGAAAGACCCCCTACAATACAAAACTATTCCATGCATGAGCTGGCTAACGCTCAGCGTCAACATGACGTCTGGAGCAAGGTTATTTATGCTCTGGAATCTGGGGATGAGTCTACCCTGCCAAAACTACCTGTCCCTTTGACACAGTTATTTTTGTCACTAGATGAAGTACTCTGTAGATACTGGACTTGTGACGGAAAACCTGTAACCCAACTAGTGATACCAGAGTCATGTGTACCTGTGGTACTGTCTTTACTTCATGACACTGCCATAGGTGGACACAAAGGGAAGGAACGTACTCTGTCATCTGCACGAATGAGCTATTATTGGCCCAAAAATGCGTGTAGACATAGATGAGTATATCAACCGATGTGTGCAGTGCGCCCAGCATAAGGGGAGTGTATCTAAACCTGCACCAATCCTAGAATATCCTCCTCCAGAACGACCGTGGGATGTAGTCGCTATAGATCTGCTCCAACTTTCAGTTAAGAGTCGTCAAGGCTCTAAATATGTGTTGGTGATGGTGGATCACTTTAGCAGATGTGTCGTTCTAGCTCCAATTCAGGACAAGTCTGTAAAGGCTGTAGCACACGCATTAGTGACACATCTTATCTGTCCTTACTCGACTCCCAGAGTCTTATTGAGTGATAATGGAGCTGAATTCCGTAACAGTGTTTTAGAGGACATATGTAAACAATTTAACATAAAACAAACCTTTACAGTAGCCTACTACCCAGCTAGCAATGGACTGGTGGAGCGCACGCACAGAAAAGTTCTTGAAGTATTGCGTCCAGTAGTAAAGGGGACTGGAACTGGAACTGGAAGGATTGGCTACCACATGTTGCTGCCAGCATAAAGAGTAACATTTGTGAGTCTACGGGACAAACTCCTTATTTCATTGTCTATGGAGTAGAGAAAAGGCTTCCATATGACTTACTGAGTAGTCCTCAAAACCCTGTCAATAACGTTGACGATTATGCCAAATGTCAACTCAAGGTGTTCTCAGACACCTACAAAATTGTAACTGACAGGTTAAAATCCTCGAAGACCGCCATGATTTCGCAACAATACAGAAGGGCTTCACCTGTTAAAATCAAGATTGGAGTTTCCGTAATCGTTAGAGTCCCAGAGAGGAATGCAAAGTTAGCACCTAAATTTGTGGGACCGCGGCTGGTGGTAAACAAGCTTCATGGACATAAATTTCAGGTACTAGATCCACTTTTGAATACATTGGAGGTGCTGCACTGTGATCGCCTTAAACAAACAGCAGTTAGGCCTAACTTAGATTTGGTTGATACAGCATATTTAAGTAGAGCTACTCAGCTTTTAAGGCCTGCTCATCTCAAGCCAGGAGCTCTAACCCGTGATCTGGGAAGAGTGTATCTCGTTGAAGACGCACTGTGGGTTACCTATCCCCATGTGTCCCTGAAGAAAATACCAGGACGGCTTCGAGATGTCGCGAGGAATCTGAACTCGATACTTTGGCGGTTGAAGAAAGAGTTCCCGATGATTCCTTCCAATCGAGAGTAATGTTGTCTCTTTTGCATGTACGAGTACAATATGTGAACGACAAAATAACACACTAATCAAAGAATTACCAGAAATATCGTTGATGCAACCATGGGTAGGGTTACCACTTATCTTTTCCCGGTAGAGGATTCTAGACATGCCTTGGAAATTGGAAGAACGATTTATAAGTTGACTCCTTTCTTTAATGATCACATGATTCATCATTACTACCCATTACTTGAGTCAGTTCTAACCACAGAAGAAATTGTCATCCATATATCTTCCAAATCTCAGGTTACTTTTAATCTGCATAGATTGGATCCATTCCCTTTTGCAGGAAATCAGTCTATCATGATTCTAGATTCAGAAAGCTCCATAGTACTGGTGAAAGAAGACTTCTCAGTGTATGCAACCACCGCACTCTCCACACTTGACAGATGTCGTACCAAGTATCAAAATTTGTATTTTTGCCCGGCATCTCTGTTCGCTGTCATGCCTATTTGTGGTGAAGGAGTTTGCGAAGTAGTGTTGACATGGGAGAACGCTTCATAAGCTCTCTCTCTCTATGCCCTTACAATCAATTAACAAACAAGACCATGTTTCATAAGAGTTTTCATGAACATCATTATTTCTATTTCACTGAACCAGTATACGTATCAGTGACATCCCCAAGTGGATCCTCATATAAGGAAGTTTCAGGTCATTTTGCTGTGCTAACAGTTTGTACCTTAAGGTCTGACCACTTTCACACTTTTCCTGAGAAACATCACGAGGGTTTTACTTCCAACAGAAGATCTCGTATTTTCCCTATGAATACCCTCAATTATATAAACTTTAAAAATATCAGCATCAAATATATTACTAACACTCTGTCTGAGTTTTCCTTTACTAACATCTCAGATTTTGAGGATGCTATACATGAATCTCTACCTATGTACCGTAGTACCTATGTCCATTTTCCTACTGTGATTGTACCTATTCTCATATTCTGTATTATTTCCGCGTCCTTGTACTATTGTGTTAAGAGAGCTACGTCACTGTATAATGAACTTAAAGCAAGGCTCTAGCGACAGCCAGAAGAGGGTACACCAGTTTGACATGGTTAGGTACATGTCTCTAGGACATCGCAAGGACGCGATGGGTAGGTGACCGAGCGATGTAGCGCCAAGATAGGTAGGAATTCATTGTATATATTTATGTAGATACTATCTGATGCAACATCCCCATAAGATGGTGCAATATTTCAGAAATGCTGACCCTGCTTTTCCTTCTACAAGGAGTTGTAGGAGACGATATATATTTCTAGGCATTTCCATTATTATTGTAGCCATAGGATGTTTCATTGTGAAAGTAAGGTAATATCAACTCTCTTGGTAGGATGTTATTTATAAGACATCGTTATAAGGGAGATAATAAGTTATTTGAAGAACTAAGGGCATCAGGCACACACATGCACCCGGTCACATGACCCATGCCCTATGTAAGCACTTTCCGAGGCGTGGGATGCGGCGGCCGCGCCAGCGGGCAGAAGGAAGACAGCCGGCTCGTGTGGTGGCTGAGGGAACGAACTGTGTGTACCCCGAAGGTGTGTGTGTGCCCTGAACGTGTGTTCTAGAGACTCTAAAGTGTTCTCTACGTTATCTCCCAAGAGACAGACTAAACACTTTTCCGAGAAGGACAGTGACATTACGTTCTAACCGTGTGTCGTGAAATCATTGTAAATATCACCCTTAATATATCAACTTTTATAATCTGAGTTTCCTTCCAAACCCGGGTCTGAGAAATTTAATACATATATTAACCAGTTGACCGCTCGCCACAAGTATTCAAACTTCACTTAAAATTAATCATTTACGTTCGTGAAATACCCCAAGCCTACAATCTGACAAATTCGCTTCGATCACTTCTTACACTTACCTCACAGCTGAACTCAGAAATGACTTTCAGTCACAGTTTAAACTTGACGCTGCTCACTCACTCACTCACAACAGATGGCTCGTTGGGCTGAGTACTTTGAGCAGCTGTTCACGGTGGATCCTCCAGGCGGACAGCTCCAGACTAAAGGGTTGCAGACGCTGGATGATGATCCACCCATTGACGCAACTGCACCCTTCATTGGCGATGTCAAAGAGACTGTGCCAAAGTTGAGGGGTGGAAAGGCAGCTGGCATCTGCAACATCAGTGCGGAGCTGCTCAAAGCTGGGGGTGAAGCCATGATCCGTGGGTTGTATGCTGTCTTGACTGCTGTGTAACATTCAGGTACCATTCATAGTGACTGGAAGAAGTAGTTGGTCGTCCCTATCTGGAAGGGGAAAGGGGATCGTCAAGGTGCTTGCCCATTTGCTGCTGACGTGGATCCGCACACACCTGCTGAAACATCAGAGATCTGAACAGTCATGGTTTACACACGGTAAGTCAACAACTGACCGCACCCTAGCGCTTCACATACTGGTGAAGCGCCGACGTGAGTTTCGGCAGAGAATGCTCGCAGCCTATGTCGATCTCAAAAAGGCGTTTAACTCATTGCATCGAGAGACACTCTGGGATCTTCTGCGTGTCCGTGGAATTCCTGCAAGGATCATTGGTCTATTAACTGGCCTGTACTCCGGGACTGTAAGTGCTGTGAATTGTGGAGGAGGCGTGTCCAGCTTCTTCCCTGTGAATACAGGTGTGAGGCAGGGCTGTGTGCTTGCTCCATCACTTTTTGACACATGCATGGATTGGGTACTAGGCAGAGTTGAGGAACAAAGTCCTTGTGGAGCATCTGTCGGCAACACCGAGATTACATATCTTGTTTTTGCTGATGATGCAGTAATCTTTGCTGAGTCACTGGAGGTTCTGGTAATGGCTCGAGAGGCACTGCTCGAGTAGATGAAGCCCTTAGGACTCAAGGTTTCTTTGGTCAAGACCAAGGTCCAGGTGTTTGGAGGCGTGCTGGTTGAAACAGTACAGTGTGTCCATGCGTGTGGCAAGGACATTGAGATCTTGAAAACTTCACATACCTTTTTAGTGTAGTACATAACGATGGTGGGTCGAGCCAAAAAGTCACACGGCGGATTGGCTTGGCCCACGGCGTTATGGATTCGCTCAACACGAGTATTTGGCGTTGTCGATACCTGTGCAGACGGACAAAGATTCGGATCTTCAAGTCGCTGGTGATCCCTGTCTTACTCTATGGTTGTGAGACATGGACACTAAACACTGACCTGAAGAGGGGAATTGATGTCTTTGGTACTAGATGCCTTCGCAGGATCATGGGTTACCGCTGGTATGATTTCGTGTCAAATCAGCGATTCTTCGGTGAGACCGATTCGAGGACTATTACTAGCAGAGTCCGTCAGCGCCAACTGCAGCTATATGGGCATGTAACGCGATACCCGGAAGCCAACCCTGCGTGTTGGGTTCTTTCCGTTAGGGACAACACGACTTGGAGGAGGCCTATGGGACGCCCACAGAACTCTTGGCTGCGGCAAGTCGATGCCTCCTGCTGGGAGTTACTCGGTATAGGAAGGGAGGCTGTATGGAGACTCGCGAGGCGTGACCGTTAGCAGTGGCGCCCTAGGGTAGGCGATGCAACGCGCGCCCCGGCGTATGCCCCCCATGCCTGATTGATTGATTGACAGTCATACACACACACACACACACACACACAATATATATATATATATA
>CM035223.1:14685804-14702923 GCA_020233015.1 Callinectes sapidus | reverse complement strand
AGAGAGAGAGAGAGAGAGAGAGAGAGAGAGAGAGAGAGAGAGAGAGAGAGAGATTCCCTACAAAACAAGATCAAAACTATTAAAATTGCATTCCTTACACAAAAAGTCGGTTAACAGGGGTATTTTTTTTCTTCTTAAAAAAGGGGGGGGCTTAAGGGTTATTCTCGGAATCAATAGTCAGGATAAAATCAGAAATAAAA
The DNA here is from genome assembly GCA_020233015.1 of Callinectes sapidus. Taxonomy (NCBI): domain Eukaryota; kingdom Metazoa; phylum Arthropoda; class Malacostraca; order Decapoda; family Portunidae; genus Callinectes; species Callinectes sapidus. The sequence continues at coordinate 14,702,723 of CM035223.1, read as the reverse complement.
GGTTCGAGGATTGAACAAATAAATTAAAGAAAAATAAGAGAATAAAGTATTTTCAGTAGATTAGATAATGAATGATACGAATTCAGTAATTATGTTGTCAGTGTTACTTAAACAATAACCTGAAAAAATAAAGAATATTAGTTTTATATGTGGACGGGAAAAGGTGGTGAAGAGCTCCCATCAAATCCACAATTATTTACGTTCATACAAATTTAAACAGCAATGAATATCATTTGTTGCTACTGGAATACTTCAATTATGAATACAAGCAAGAATAAACCCAACACACATCGCCCAAACTCCTAAAAATGGCTTTAAACTTTTTATCAATGCTACTTGCCACCTGATACGCCGGCGTCAACTACGTAGACAATACACCTCACCATCCACTGCCAAAGTATTTCCTGCCTACCGTCTATTACTTCTGCCATATTATAACATCACTGCACCTATGACAGCCCCTTCTTTAAAACCGGAAAATAAAAAAAAGCAGGATATGGAAAATACCAAGGCTAGTTCCATGAAGAATTCTGGGGCCTGTGCGACTACGACAACTATGCAGACGTCACCGTCAAGGGCGAGAAGGCAGCAACTCCGCCACCACCACCACCACCACTATCACCACACTCACCACTATAGTGCCTAATGTTGCTGGGATAATCGCCAAGGAATTGCCCAACGCTAGCTTATCAAGTTAAATTTCTTTTGTCATAAATACTACCTGTAAAGTCACTGAAACACAGTTCGAGTCTTTTCTCACCAAACTCGAACGTTTTACATATTGCAAAGGGTGAACGTATTGTTATTTGAGAAGCTACAGTGACTGCCTTAGAATGTTGATTATCTTAACTTGAAGTACTTTTGTTGAAGCGGACCAGTATGAACAAAGAGATACTGTGATTATTAGTGTTGTTGTTTTTTTCCGTACCAGGGGAATCAACACAGGAGAATCAACGTTGTACGCTAGCTAGCCCAAAGGACATAGCGTTAAAAAATACCAATAATTGTTAAATAACAAAAAACGTAAAAAATCTGAGTTAGTACAAGCTTGCATGAAAGTCACAACTTTGCATTATTGAACCTCTAACCACTTAACGATGATCCTTGACATGAAAGTCACAACTATGCATTATTGAACCCCTAACCCCTTAACGACGATCCATCTACTCAGTCATTCGCAAAATTAATGCCCAAAGCAAACACCTCTTAAAACAGTGCTACACATATGATGGTAAAATACTTGTTGAACTATGCAGCTCTACAGTAAAGCACACTGTAACATCTGAACAATGCACGGGAAATTCTTGACAAGCCACATTACTCAAAGATATAACGTAGTCCCAGGACAGAATATTAAACCGTTTTACGTAATACTCAAACTTGTAATTAACTAATTATTAGTACTCTTATTCTTTGGTAGTGCTTTGGTATGGCACACGAAATGTTATGTTTACCTTTCTCTTGTGCCCCATACTTAACCTATTACATGGTTAATTAGGTAAAGCTCACACAGATCTGTATTTTAATTCAATTATATGCATATATGTGGCAGACTAGCAACTTCTTAGCTCTTTTACTTTAACCTCATTTTCTTTCATTCGTATCTAATATTAGTTATTAATCTCTTAGATGTAAATCTTTGTGACACATTTTTTTTTTTTTATAATCCTGAAGAAAGACAAGATGTAAGTGGCATATGTTTGGAAATAGGTAACTCCTTGTACAAAACCATAAACATTTTTTTTAATATCATGGCATTAAATCATATAAATCAACATTTCATATTAATTTTCCTGGTTATGTAAATATCTTCACGTGAATATTCGGTCCCTAAGCATGAATTATCGTAAACTAGTTTCCCTTTTTAAAACACTGCCCAAGCTTCCTAGCATATTGTGTATTATCGAAATCTGGCTGAAACTTAGCACTGATTTTAAATCTCACCACACACAAGATGACATTGGTGGTGTTGTGATTATGTCAAAAACATCCCCAGCGTTTTGATTATTGAGTACTGTCTATACCGTCTAGACCGTCTAGAACTATGCACTGTTAAAATCACATTTGGTAGTTCCAGCTACATTTTATCTTCCACTTCTCTTCCATTGGTAAGTACAAATAAATGAATGAGTTAATTACACTTATGGATAACAAGCTCTCACAAAGCATATTCACTAATCATAAAACGATTATTGCCTGTAGATTTTAATACTGACCTGCCAAAACACAACTTCTGAATATTTTCCTCACATATCCACAAGATTTCCCGATTATAACTCTACAGCCTCTCCTTTCCTACTCGTCAAATTTCACAGTTCTCTCTCTTGGTATTATTATGTCTCCCTTAAGTTACCATCTTTCAGTATTCCTGAACCCTCCAAGCTTAGAGAAGATTATAGTGAACCATAAAATAATCTTTATGTTAGAAAATATTGTGAAAACAACAACAGCACTATCGGAAATTAATTGGAATCAAATAAACTATCGGTAATCAATTGTAACTCATTATTAATACATGTAGATACAATCATCAATTGCAACTTTTTTTTTGCATTTATTGTACAATATCTATTATTACTCTTTCCCCAGCAAGACATTAAAAATTACCACCATGCAAGGGATCATAAAATCAATACAATACAAATTTGCCCTATATAAAACATCTAAACTTAGTATGATGAACTCTGACATTTAACAAAATATATAGAAACTACCTAACAAACCTCATTAAGCTAAATATATATATATATATATATATATATATATATATATATATATAATATATATATATATTATATATATATATATATATAATAGATATATAGTATATATATATAATAATATATATATATATATATATATATATATATATATATATATATTATCTAAGAAAAATGGGAAAAAATAAATGAACTTAAACACCAAGACCAAAAACCAAGTCATCAACCATGTTAGTTATACACTACAGCCAAATAAAGAACACCCTGTAAGAACTATTGAATCCAATTTAATGGTTATTTCTCAAGCATTGTCTCTGAACTTGAACACAAACCTCCCACATCTCATACATTCACGGTAATTACCCTCACTCCATGGTGATACCCGTATGAAAACTATAATACAGTTAGATGATATCAGCTCTCAAAAAGAGAGGAAATCACATTGAAACAGTTGTTCTTATGAAAAAAAAAGTAGCCTTTACCTTCCTCTCATAGTTTTTTTCAACCAATCAATCGAACCCCATTACAATATGAAACTTGGAAAAGCCATCCCCATTTATAAATCAAGTACAAAATATATGTATATGTATCGTTTTTCTTTGTCTATTTTCATTTTATTTATTTATTTATTTTTATTTATTTATTTATTTTTTTTTGTGTGTGTGTGTGTGTGTGTGATGCATGGTACGTGTAGACAAGAGAATATATTTGGGTATAGGTTTATATCTCATAAGATATCATCAGTATATGATAATGAACTTTTGTAAAAGGTTAAAGAAGTCATGAAAACACCCCAGACAGTGCAGTGAAAATTACTACATCTAAAGTTGACACCCAATGTTAACAGTACACATAATATATATTTCTAATGCATAGATATCAAACAACCAAAACGAGTCGTTCTCTAAATAAAGGCTAATGCCGCACAGTCTCGGGAAAGAAACATGGAGATGGAGTCAAATGCCTGCCCAAAAGAGGGTTTGTGTGTGCATCGGTTATCACATGCAGACAGAACGACACATGTTGGTGGAGTGTCGGCCAATGAATCTCTTTCGGGACGAGTATACCAAACAGAGGACTTCAAGTATCATTGGTTTGTTAAGTGAGGAGCTTCATTTAAAGAAATTGTGTAGTTAATTGTTTAATGGTGTTGACACTTATAAATGTTTTATAATCCCCTACAATATAATAAAATAATTTGCTTAAATATAGTGAAGCAATGTAGTACCATTTATTAATTATGTATGCTAAATGTTATATTGTTAATAGATTTACTAATGAATTAATTAACTAACCAACTACAGTTGTATGAAATTACTTGATAACGTTATGTGCACTTACTTCAGATAAATCCCTGAGACTGACAAGTACATATGGCTCTGCAGTTTTTCTGTTTTCTCTTATGCGTTTGGAGATCACTTCTTGTGTCCAGTAGTTGATGATACCTGTGTCCTCGAGTCGGCTCATTAATTGAAGAAAGCGAGCATAGTAAGGAGCACCCTTCCTAATGAGGAGGTGACATACAAAGTTGTGGAACTCCCCAAACACTAGTGTCATGTTCACCTTCTTTATGTCAGTATTGATAACAAAGTGTTCAGATAGAATTTGCATAAATTAAACTGATGTAGATGCACCTGACTAGTAAAGGAAGAGCATCCCCTCTTCATTCGTAAAACAGCTGTCATGTATAAATTTCTTCCAAGAGGAAAATTTTAATACATGAAGTTCAAACCAAAGACTATTGCCAAAGTATATCTTTAGCATGACGACCGCTGGTTACTATTATTGTATTCTGCTATAAACAATCTATATATCATTTTAAAAATGCTTACATTTATAAGGCAAGGCAAAAAAGTATGATCAATTAAATGAAGCGTCTAATAAGTATGTTTTTTTTTCAGAAAATATAACATTTTTATGCCCCTTAATATAAAATGCCACTTCCTTACCTAAACGACCATCCAAAGGCAGCCATGATTGAAAATCCCCTCTTGCTTATTTGAAATGGAGTGCGGCGCCGATCGTCAGTAAAGTAGGAAGAGACAATTACTGTGATATGATTTTCATGACTTATTAAGGAAAAGTGCCCTTTCATCACCTCAACAAGTGCTTCTTCTGCTGCCATTACCTGTTAAAAAAAACGACTATACAGTTATTATGTATGAAAAGAATGGAAGAATTATTAATTACTCAGACATTTTTATATATCGTGGAACACAGCTTTCCATTAACATACTTGAACTTTGGATTTAAGTTTTAACCAATCATATATATTTCTATGCATCAAAATGTGAAATACAGAGGGTTGTAATTTACTAGACCTCGGCATATAATTATATTTGTTTTGACCTGAGCTATGTACTATATCTCGAAAAAAAGACAAAACTAAATAAGAAAAAACGAATGGTCATTCACACCTTTATATAATGTTTCCGGAGTCAGAGAATCGCAAAGCGAAAAAACCAAAGACCAGAGAAATATGATATAAAAAAATAACACTATAACCAAAATAAGAAACATAAACTGGGTCATTGTAACCTGAAAAAAAGAAAAATAACACATATTGCTCGTATTAGAGGTGGAGCGAGATGAAAGTCATCGTCAGATGGACAGAGAAATAATACCAAGGAATATAGGTCAACCAACACTTGTGCACACTCCGCCTTGGATTTTGTTTTTATCCATAATTGACCAGAAGTAATTGGTTAAATGTAACTCTAAATGTTGAATTATACAAAACATTAAAATATAGAGGGTAATTGATTAGAGGTGCACGGAAGCAGACAAAGAGGTAAAAGTTGAGTTATATAGTGAAATTGAGGAAATTGATTTGATTGATGAGTGAATGTATTGGAAGGAACCGATAGGATTCTTTTAGTGATGTTTGCATTAGTTTGATATTCAATAAAAGAATGCTGTATAATTAATTTATTGTGAATGAAGATACTGCAATGAACACTGAAGTGAATTATATGATGCAAGTTGAAATTGACTATTCAGATAAATGGAAGGCAACCCAAATAGTTTAACACAAACTATTTTTCAAACTTAATCTTAACTATATGATGATAATTGCTAATGGAAAGTATCGCCCTCTGACCACATATATGTAATAATAAATTAATCTAGCGTGCAACGTTATAAATACGACATCCCGAGATTTCCTAGTTTCTGTTTCTTACATTTCCTCAACAATTTACGGCTGTCATCAGAGTGATATGCACTTTCTTTATAGCACACGCGATACGTATATTTTTCATACATTTTAGTCATAATGAGAAATAAATTCCGTTGGTGTGTACTTGCAATAGAGAGCTATAAATTTGTTGTATTTTTATGAAACGGTAGTTAATTATCTTATATTCAATGATTAAATTGAAGGGATAGACACATAGTTCCCTGTATACAATTGTTACGCCCTATGCGAGATAGAGCCGTGTGCCTAGAGAAACATAGAACATAATAAAAAAGATTAAAAAAATAGGTAGGTAAATATAAAAAATAAAATACTTGAGTGGGAAAACAAAAGAGGAAGAAACTTGCAGGAACCTTAATGAACAAAAATAAACCCGTCACCAAAACACAACACAAAAGTTAACACAAATATACATGAAAATATCCAAAGAGCAAGCCTACCTAAATCCTGAGACATCTAATGAACTGGGGGGAAGGTACACTTATACTTGCTACATGGTGATGATGGTACTCCAGAACAGTAGGTATCCTAGAGAGGTCTGGTCACTGTGAGAGACGGATGCCACTGACTCTCAAGTCTAATTCAAAACCATGCTCTACAGCAGTGGTTCTCAATCTTTTTGTCAATGAAATGAATTTATATAATCCTTTCTGTGGCACCCCTTTTTCACCATCACCCCTCCTCACATGAATAATGAATAATGTGCAAAAGGAAATATCTACCTTTATTTTAGTAAAATATTAGAGCAAGTAACTTCCTACACCGACAGTTAATTACAGGCAGACTGCTACAAACTGTTTTACAAATGTACCTTGAAAGAATCTAGCCAAGACTAAATTCATGGCAATCTTGTGGCACCCCTAGGCGCTGTCCGTGGCACTCCAGGGTGCCGCGGCACCCAGTTTGAGAACCACTGCTCTACAGTGAGTGGAGTGGCGGACACTGCCAGTGTCCGCCACTAGTTGCGGAAGTGAGACACCGAAATATTAGTGTCCCGGAAGTTGCCCGGTCGAGACACTGCAGTTGCCTAGTGTGAAAGCGTCCATTGGAAAGCATGGAAGGCAATAAGTGTGAAAGGGGGATAAGGGACTAGTTAATATAACCTCAGAGTCGCAGGCTTCCAGGGAGGTGAACTGGAGGAAGGGGTTGAAGAACTTGCAGAGTCGAGTAAAGTGGTGGTAGTGTTTGGGGGCAGTAACGGCGTGTGGAGGAGAAGTGGCCGAAACGATTCTCACCCTTAAGATCACCGCAGTGGGATTACGGAGGGGGCAGGACAGGGAATCTGGGGAGAGGATATCCACTAAAATATTGTAGACTCCCTTTATGTGGAAAATTTGGAGGTTGAAGGGGTTGAGTGAGGAAGGCCCATCGAAGAATGCGCTGATTCTTGCTCTTCATGGTTTGTAGGAAGGCCAGGGGATTGTGGTCCGTGTTCACTTCGATGGTTTGAGGGCTGGGATGGAGGTAACACTTGAATTGTTGGAGTGCTAGAACCCGTGGTACAGTGTAACCGCTTGCGCTCTGGAGGCCTTAGGATCCCCGAGTGCATAGGTTCGAATACTGACTACGGTCTGAGCGGAAATTGGGCATCCACTCGGGGTAACGGCTCTCTAGGCTTTCAGATAGCAGGCCTCCAATAGGTGGTCTCCTTTAGCCCATAAATTCCCATGAAAATGCCCACTCTGTATAGGTAAAAAAAAAAAAAAAAAACAATGGCAGCGCTTCTTCCTCTCTTGAGCTTTGCCGTGTGGTAGTGACTGGGTGGAGCTTGCCGCTCAGAGGTTCCTTTTGGAGGAGGACTGCACCGATACGCAGTACACTAGCATCAATCTGGAGCTGGAAGGGGCGGGAGTAGTCCGGTGTCTATACCACTGGCAAGGAAGCGAGGAATGGCTTGAGGTGTTTGAAGACTTGGTCAAAGGCTGGGGTCCAATGGAAAAGAACGGAAGAGCTGGTGAGGTCCGTCAGGGGACCAACTAAGGTGGAAAAGTTCCTACAGAAGCGTCTGCAGAAACTGGCCATCCCAAGGGATTCCCTTCCTGGTGGTAGGGAAAGGGAAGGCCAGCATGGCCTCCACGTTGGCCGCCTACCACATGTCCAAGATAGACCACTGAGAACCTCCCAAAGGTGAACTTGGCCAGGTTAATGGTGAGACCGGCTTCCTGAAGGCGGTTCATCAGCTGTCGTAGGCGCACCATGTGTTTCTCCCAGGAGTCGGACGTACACCACCGAGTCGTCCAGGTATGTGGATATTCCCTCTAAGTATTGGGTGATGTAATCAATGTCCCTTTGGAAGGTGGCCGGCACATTCGAAAGACCGAAGGCCATGACAGTACATCTATACAGACCGATGGGGGTGAAGAAAGCGGATAAACCCTTAGCTGCTTCTGAGATGGGTATTTGGTAATAACCTTTTAGTAAGTCAATGGTGGTTACAAATGGGGTATTTCTTGCTCTCTCTAATATATCTTAAATCAAAGGTACAGGATAGGAGTAAGGAAGTTACTTTATTCACCTTAGAATAGTCAGGGGAAAATCGGTTGCTACCGTCAGGTTTAGGGGTTAACAAGCAGGGTGAAATCCAAGGTGATATACTAGGTTCATGAAAGTTATGATGAAGCAGGAACTCCACCTCTTATTTCATGATTTCCCTCTCTATGGGAAGAGTACGTTAAGCAGGTTGTCTGATTTGTGTTACTTCATTTGAAATAAATTTTATATTATGTTCGATGATCCTGCAAAGGCCAGGAAGGTCAGACGCTGCTTTAGAATACTCATTTAATATTTCTTTTAAATCCTTTCTTTGCGATATTGTGATGCAAGACAAATAATCATCAAGGCTAGATAACATTTGGCTATCGGACGGTCTTGCTTGTGGTGAAGAGATGTCAAACTCGGTAGCAGACTCTTCTTTGGGTAGTACTGCTACAAACTCCTATCCAACTGGACATACATGGGGAACAGGTACAACGGCAGAAGTCTTCCTCTAGTTCTCTGGAGATGTAAAGTTTCATGAGATTAATGTGAACTAATTGAGAGTCCTTACGGCCATCAGGAGTATATACTACATAATTCAGGGAATGAATTTGGTGGCTACGATGTAAGAGCCAGAAAATTTGCCATGGAAAGAATTGACAGGAGTTGGAAGAAAAGTAGAACTTTATCGCCAGGATTGGAACTTATCATGACACTTTCAGCCTGTGAATGCTCTTGCATCTTTTGTTGAGATTTGATAAAGTTAGTTTCTACCAATTTCCTTACCTCATTTCTTTTATTTATAAGAATACTGATATAGGCAGACACACTAGGTCTTGAAATATTATTTCGAGTGAACCATTGATCCTTTAAAAGCTTGAGAGGCCCTCTGATCTATCTCCCATATTACAGTTAAAATGGAAAGAAGCCTAAAGATTCCTGGGGGCATTCTCTCACTGCAAAAGGAGGGAAGTCTACTTTTTCATCCCAATTTCCTATGTGTTCTAGGCAATACTTCTTTAACAAGTTCTTGAAGGTTTGATGGAATCTCTCCAAACAACCTTGGGATTGTGGGTGGTAAGCCGAAGTTGTCACATGTGCGATATTTAGTTCATTCACTATCTATTGAAAAAATTTGCAAGTCAAATTGCTTCCCTTATCAGGTTGAATTATCTTAGGAATGCTTACTGAGGTAAAAAGATGGAGAAACCATTTAACAACACTTTCTGTCGTGATGTTTTTTTTAAAGGACATGCTTCTGCATAACGAGTGGCAGTATCCATAACTGAACAAATATTGGCTACCCTTCTTTGTTTTTAGGCAGGGGACCAACACAGTCAATTACAATATTTTCAAATGGTTTCGTTAGTACTGGAACAGGCTTAAAGGAAACTGGGACATTCATTGGGCTTACCTATAAGTTGACATATATGGCAAGATTTAACAAATTTTGACATCTTTTCTGATGCCTGACCATAAAAAAAAGTGGTTAAGAATGGTCTTATAGGTCTTTTGGACGCCAGGGTTACCTGACACTCCATGCGCCAGTTCAATAATGGCTAGTCTTACCGACAAAGGAATGAAACTTGATGTATTTCTGACCGGGTGTCCATTTGCTGTAGCTCGGGGTTCTGTAAGCTCTCATAAACACTCCTTTCTGGTAATAAAAGCAAGGTGATTTAGATAATTTTTCCCCTTCAATGGCTGCATGCCTTTTCCTACTTAAAATGGAGTCTTGTTCCTGGGCTGCAATTAAATTATCTTTTGATATTATTTTAGTGTAGAGTTCTTCTGGGGGAAGAACTGTACTAGGGAGAACAACAGGAAACTTTGTCTGAGATCTGGTGACAGCACAAGAGGGAACAAGTCGGGTGTTGTTACGTCCAGGGCATTAGCGGGACTCATTTTAGAGAGAACTCATTAGGTTAGATACCACTAGGCTTCCCGGTAGCTAGCTTCTTGAATTTTCCCTATGACAAGAGAATATTGAAGACTAATGGTAGCTAAAGGATAGGAGGAAGGATACGGTGAGAGATCCGAAAGTATTACTTTGTCCCCAGAATATGCAGCAGTTATGTTAGGGATGTCATCTTCACACATGATTGTTTGAGCAACACCCGTGTCACGGAAAATTTGGATAGGGTATACCTTTTTTCACCATCAGGTAGGGAAATCTTTTAAATAAACTTGCATGGCTGGAAAAGTTCTTGGAGAGAGTTAGCAATAGTTGCTGTGGCTACTGGTTTCTTAGGTCCATAGTTTTACTGGGGGGCACAAACGGATTTGGACTCTGAGAAGTTTTGCAATTAGGATGTTTACATTTTTGGATAACGTGACCTGGTTTCTTACAATATGTACAATATTCTTCATACTTAGCATTGAATTTAAGTCCTGTTGGCTTACCACCCACGCCTTCAAAACCTTCCCCAGAGGAGGAGTATTATATTGTGAACCACGACCTTTACTACCCAAAGATCCCATCAGCAAGGCAAAGTATCAGCCAATTTAGCGGATTGCATAAGTTTATACTCAACCCGCTCTTCAACATGTCTCAGGACGTTAAATGTTAGTTTGTTCTTCCATTCCTCCATTACAAACGTTTATCATTTTAGAGAAAGTGGTGGCGCTAGTTGCATCGGGCCATTTCTTTAACTGTATTTTTCACCAGCAAATTGAACTTACGTGTAGAAATCTGGCTTGAGGTACTTCCTAAACTGTTATCGATAACTATCAGGAGTTATAGAGTAAGCATCTAGAATGCTACTTTTTATATTTTTATAACTATCGTGGTCTAGACTGCTGTATACCCTGAAGGCCTTACCTACGTGCTTAGGGACAAGGAGAGATACCCATTGATCCTTAGGCCATTCGTTAGCTACAATTTCAGAAGCTTTAAATGACCCGTCAACGTCTGATTCATCGGAAGTGGGGATTAGAGGGGCAGCAGTTGCAGTATTAAAAGCTGCCAATTTTTTTCTTTATATATATATATATATATATATATATATATATATATATATATATATATATATATATATATATATATATTATATATATATATATATATATATATATATATATATATATCTTCCTGTTTGAACTTGGCCTCATTTTGCACTGTAGCATTTGTAACTGAAATTCTCTTTCTTCCCTCTCTTTCTGTAGCTGCATTTCTTGCATTTTCAACTCCCTTTCTTCTCTATCTCTTCCAGCCTGTACCTCCCTTTCTTCCTTTCTTTCCTGTAACTCCCTTTCCTGCATTTTCAACTGAAAATCTAGTTTTAACTTTTCCTATTCAATCTGGCTACTCACACTGTGAATTGTGAGCTTTGGTTATCTTGGAAGCTGACATGGGGGTAAACTTATCTATAGCTTCTTCCAAGATATTATTGTTAATCATAACCTTTTTTAGTAGCTCTTTAATCATTTGCGAGGTGATTGACACTTCGAAGTGCCTAGCAATGGCTTTGCAATCATCTTTTTTTATACTATGTCTTAAGTTGGTCTATGGATGGAGGAAATCACACACACAAAAAAAATCACTGACATTAAATGGTGCGGAAGCCATGGTGACGAAACGAAATGTTAAACAAAATATATGAAAAGCTTCAAGCTTAAGAAGATAAGTGACTTACTTTAGTGAGGACTTCGCAGAGTGATAGTTACAGCATCCCTTGGAAAGTTACACGAACTATACTTAAGTAACCACTTACGAATACTTTCATTGAGGATGGGTGTGAAATAGAGGTTATGGCATTAAGAACAGATTCGGATGCTCTAAATAACGATACTTGTGAGTGAATAGTACTGGAAATTGATAGTCGAAGGGCGAATGGATACGAGAGATAGTTCATCGACCAAGATTACCAGTGAGAAAAAAAAATTGCGAAACGAGGGCATGAGAAAGTACTAACGACCTCGAAAAAGAGGGCACAAACGGCTTTGAAATTATCCCAACACTTGGATAATACTTGTTACACACCTGCCTATCTGCCAAAAATATGAAAGTGCTATCAATGAGTTAACCTTCGTTTTTACCTACTCTCCTATGCTAACAATCGAAGTGTAATACCAGTGCGTAATTACCACAGGCACATCCAACCACAACCTGAGCAAATATATAATTCACAAAGGAAACTTTAAATCACACCGCGTGTAGTCATAGAAAATAAAATCACCACCGTACATTGAAAACACAAGATAATATATATATATATATATATATATATATATATATATATATATATATATATATATATATATATATATATATATATATATATATTTATATTTATTTATAGATCTATATATATAATTATATTATATTATATATATATATATATATATATTATCTCTATATTAGATATATATACTATATATCTTATATATTACTAGATATATATATATATATATATATATCAGCGGGTTGTAACAAGCATAAGACTTTAATGGGGTGTCATGTCATTATCGCCAATTTATAGCGCCCTATGCGAGATAGAACCGTGTGCCTAGAGGAGCACGAAGCATAAAAAATATATATATATAAATAGATAAATTAAAAAACGAGCGGGAAAACAAAAGGGGAAGAAACTTGCAGGAACTAATGAACAAAAATAAATCCCTCACCAAAGTACAACACAAAAATAAACACAAATGTACACAGAAATATGCAAAGAGCAAGCCCACCTAAATCCAGAAACATATAAAGAACTGGGGGGAGGGTACACTTATACTTACTACACGATGATGATGGTACTCCAGAACAGTAGGTATCCAAGAGAGGTCTGGTCACTGAGAGAGACAGATGCCACTGTCTCCCAAGTCCAAGGGACTGAGTGATTAATATAACCTCTGATTCGCCGGCTTCCAGGGGGCCTCTGGTCCGCGAACGAAGCCTGGCAAAAGCCTGGCGCCAGCAGGAGTGAACTAGAGAAGGGCTTAAATGACCGAAGCCTTTCGGGGTCGAGTGAACAGCCCTCGGTGGTGAAGTGTGGGTAGGGTGTGGGGGCAGTAACGACGTGTGAAGGAAGAGTGGACGTAACGCAATATTTTGCAAGTATGAATAAATCAGTCATAAGGGCATACGTCCACCCTATGGCACCACTCCCAGAGGTCATGCCTTGCAAGTCTCCATGCTAGCTCCCTTCCTGTACCAAATAACTCCCATCAGTAGGCATCGACTTATTGCAGCCATGAGTTCTGTGGATACTGCCTTGGCCTCCTTCATCCTGGGTTATCCCTTTCAGAGATAACACAATAAACAGGATTGGTTATCCGCGTAGCGTGCCACGTGCGCATACAGCGGCAGCTAGTGTTGATGGACTATGCTAGTAATTGGGCTCTACATGTAGTCAGTCTCACGGAGCAATCGCTGATTTGACCTACCAGTCGTACCAACGGTAACCCATGATCCTGTGGAGGCACCTACTACTAAAGACATCGGTACGCCTCTTCAAGTCTTAACATGTCTGCACATGTAACGACAACCCTAAATACTCGTTTTGAGAGAGTCTATAACGCCATGGACCGGAGGAACCAGCTGTCCGACTTTCTGATTCGACCCACTGTCGTAAGACGCTACACTACTATGGTAAGTGAAATTTTCTGATATCTCATTGTTCTCACCACATGCATGGGGAGACTGTACTGTTTCATCCAGTATGGCTCCAAATACCTGAACCTTGGTCTTGGGGTAGGAAACCTTAAGTCTCTATGTCTTTGACTCCTTGTGCAGTGCCTCCAGAGCTATAATAAGAACCCCCAGTGACTCAGCAAAGACTATTGCATCATCGCCAATAACAAAATCAGTAATTTCAGTATTGATAGATGCTCTACAATGGCTTTGGTTTACAACACTTCCTAGTACCCAATCCATGCAGGTGATGAAAATTGATAAGGGAAAGCACGCATCCCTCCCTCACTAAAGAAGCTGGACACACCACCTCTACACTTCACAGCACTCACAGTTCGGAAGTACAATTAGGTTAATACAAGTAGACCAAAAATCCTTGCAAGAATTCAATGGAGACACAGAAGATGACAGAGTGAATTAAATGACTTCTTTAGATCGACATAGACTGCAAGCACACCTTGTTGAAATTCACGACAGCGATCTCCTAGTACGTAAAGCGCTTATATCTAATCAGTTGTTGACTTACTAGGTGTGAACTCACACTGTTCAGGTCTCTGGTGTTTAAGTAGATGAGTGTGGATCTGCATCAACAGCAAATAGGCAAAGACCTTGCTCAGTATGCTGAGCAGTGTTATATGTACAGCTGTAGTTGTTGCAGTCCTGACGGTCCCCATTCTTTTAGACAGGAACGACAAACCCTTTTTTTCCAATCAGGAGGGAATGGTACCTGAATGCCATGAAGGGGTGAAGACAGCATACAACCCACAGATTACGGCCTCACTCCCATCTTTGAGCCATTCCACATTGATGTTACAGATATCAGGTGTCTTTTTCATCTCTCAACTTTGTCATAGCCTCTTCGGCATCATCAATTGTGGGTGCGGATTCGTCAATAGGCGGATGGGCCGTTCCTGGTATCAGAGCAATGGGAAACCAACACATAGATCGAAGCCAGCTCTCTTAGTGGTAGTGATAACATTAAAGTCGTCACAAAAGTTGAGTGCATCATGGGAGAAACACTGGTCGAGTTTGGTGTATATCTCCTTTTAATTTTCATGCATCTCGGTAGGAATTTACACTGCAACAAAAGACTTTGAAGCTAGACTATGCTTCAGCCCTAGTCACATTATATGCTCATCAACCGGAGTGATCTTTGTAACAGAAGACTGCAGTCTGCTAGAGATACCTATTGTGATCCCTTTGAGATGGTGACCATTATTCATGCCGTACCAGTTGTAAGCAAAACTCTTGGTACTGGACTTCCCACTGTCAGGCATTTTTGTCTCAGAGAGCTTCACCATATTCACTATCAACCTAAATAGCCCATCCTTTAGATGAGACAATCAATCATCAGAGAGGCTCAAGACATTCTAAGATCACACATGTAGAACCCTCTGAAGGTTTGACGGGCAGGTGCTACGTTTGCAAGGCCACCGGCACCCTCAAAGTTAAAAAAAAAAGGGCAAATGGATTCTCCCGTTCGTCTCAGGACGTAGGGATCCCGGAGACTTTCCCCTGCATCCGTTATACTGTTAGACAGGCCCCTCTGATGCCTTGGCACTCGATTGGTCTGCACGGTCGGAACCCTCAGCAAATCCAGATCGGGGTTGTAAGTATTGGTTAACCTGTACCTACAGCCTCAACCCCGACCTTTACGTTTACTTGGACAGGATGTAATCGAAACCGTATGCACCTGATATGATGAGAGTCAAAGCAAGAGGTGAAAAAGCCACCAAAGTGTTTTGGGATGGATTGTTGAATACAGTCTACTGATTGTAATGTTAGTGAACGATTGTTTTGAAAAAAAGTTTTTTTTTTTTTTGGCGAAATAAAAAAAAATAATAATAAATTTTATTTGGTTAATTTTAAAATGCTCCACTTTGTGATTTTATTTTATTTTTTTTCATTATTCTGTTTTAGCAAATATAATATTTTGTGGCGATTTGTTGATTTGATTTTTTTCAAGGAAGGGAAAAGGTGACTGTGAATGAATTCAAAGAAGCTGATTAGGTAATAATTAGTTCATATGGCTTTAATGTTGCCGAGATTTTGAATATAAGGGAGCTATTAAGTTTGCTGCAAGCCTAGTCAAACTCAAAGTCTTTATACAGCAGGCTAGGGATGTTTGTGATAGCGACTGGGCTGAGGTCGTTGAGTGACAGTTGACTAAGACTGAGATTTTTAGGGATGGGTGTGACAAAAGATGTTTTTCCACTCTATGGAGCATGAATGGTGAAAGATAGGTGCAATTGTTCTTATCACTCTGTGTGTGTGTGTGTGTGTATGTGTGTGTGTGTGTGTGTGTGTGTGTGTGTGTGTGTGGCGCAATTTGCTGGATATATATATATATATATATATTATATATATATATATATCTATATAGATATATATATATTATATATATATATATATCTATATATATATCTAATATATATATATATATATATATATATATATATTAATAAGCATTTATGTGTATAGGTACTTACTTTGAGTTTCTTGTATATTTCAATTACAACTGGATCTTTATGTTTTGTGAAATATTCATATGGATATCCTTTCAGCATCCAGGGTTCTGTTGCCCATTTCCAGTTTTCTGCCATTACTAGTTCCTTGAATGTTTCGGGTGGTTTCGACCTACTCTGGATGCTAAGATTCGCTATTAAAGAAGACTGATATGCAGTGGTGATTATTAAGGAGAATGTCAGCCACCAACCCAGCATTACCTGAAACATACGTCCTAGAAAATACATGAACCGGCATTTTTAAGGTCAAAATGAAATTAATGAATCTATACAAAAGAGAGAGAGAGAGAGAGAGAGAGAGAGAGAGAGAGAGAGAGAGAGAGAGAGAGAGAGAGAGAGAGAGAGAGAGAGAGAGAGAGAGAGAGAGAGAG
>CM035223.1:14647377-14656799 GCA_020233015.1 Callinectes sapidus | reverse complement strand
ATATATATATATATATATATATTAGCGTCACCCAGCGGGCTGGGGAAGACAGACTGGTAGGCTGGTTCTATGTGGTAGTGGTGACATGGTGGGTGGGTCTTTTTTGTGTGAGTAGTATTTGTAGGTCTTGTGTTTGTAGATTCATGATCGATTTTTCTATTTTTATGTATAATGATTCCAGGAAGAGTAGGCGGCATGAAACTCTTTCGCAGTCGATGATAGTTGTATTGTCTTCTAAGTTTTTCCTAAGTTGTTTCCTTGATCAGTTGCAATGGATGTTAAACCAAACTGTATGTGCAATAATATTTCTAATGACATCATTGATTTTTAATCTTGTTCAATATGTGACTCCATGCGATGCAGAAGTGTTTTAGTGATATGGGTAGCTTTCTCAAATTTTTCTAATGCATGATGGACATTTAATTCCCTGAGTGTAACTTTAATAACCTCAGAATGAACATTGAGAATTTTTCTTTCTTCTTCTGTGAAAGTATCCAATGAGATCACTCGTTTGTGAATGAAGTCAACTTGAGCTTAGGTCGCTGTTCCAAAAAGAGCGTTAGCCAAAGATCCCACCAAATTAATCAAACCTCTAACTTATTTATTATATTCTGTAGTGATTGGTTGGCTGTTCTTATAGGTTCATAGATGTCATCCAGTTTCAGTACAAATGGCAGCACATAAGCTTGTCCAGTGACAATGAGATGATTTGGGGGGGTAAATATTCATCATTGTTGTGCAGCAGAACTTTGGGGTATACCCCAAGCTTGAATGATCCCCAAGCATAGCCCCACAGTCTGCAAAAAAATATTTCATCTTACTATTTATTTGAGCTTTTTCAGTCATCCCTTTAGCTTCTTATAAATATTGCTGACATCTTTTATGCACTCTATTAGCCTTTACTGCCATTTCTTGTTTAAAATCATCAATATTATACCAAACCCTTTTTTCCTTCTTACTTCAAATGGGAATGTAGGATCTCTGATATATAATAAGTAGAAAGAACTTTCTTTAATACTTCTATGGTATGCATTGTTATATGCATAAGTAGCTATAGGGAGCATGGTATCCCATATAGTCAAATTTTCTTGTACTAATATGTTAATCAATGTTGAATTTGCTCTCTCAATAATCCCATTGGCTTGAGGGTGGTATGGGGTGGTTTTCATATTTTTGAACTGTAACAATTCTGTCTGTCAATCCTTCTAACACAGCATTGACAAACTCTCTTCCTTGATCTGTAACTACTATCTCTGGTACTCAATATTTACATATCACAGAATTGAAAAAAAAAAAACTCTGGCAGTTTCTACAGATGTCTTACTCTTAAGTGGTTCCGCCACAAAATATCTAGTAAACACATCAATCACCAGAAGACAATACTTATATCCATTATCTGATTTTCCCATTGGGCCAATGAGATCCATATGTATACGTTGGAATGGTCTCTCTACGTCTGGGTACCGTCTCAATGGTGCTGGAGCATCCCTTAGTCTTTTGAGACGTGTGCAGACAAGACACGATTTGCAATAATTTTTAACATCTTTTCTCATGTCTGGCCAATAAGTAATTTTTTGACACCTATTTAATGTAACTTTTACACCCCCATGCCCCGCGGTCGGCTACGAGTGTCCTAGGTGCATAGCAACTTGTACGTATGATTCCGGAATCCATATCTAACGCGTCAGTTCTCCATATGGATTATTTGTGATTCTATACAATATATTATCTTCCAAGGCCAGTTCTACTATTCCTATCTTTTTTATATTTTTTTATCTACATTGTGCTTACTTAACTTTTTTATGTCTTCCTGATTCACATTTTCCTGCAATATCCTTATCTCTAACTTTATATATTCATGTTCATCTTGCAACCTTATTTATTCCTTCAAATTTCAGTCCACTATACCTTCTTCTCCTGTTTCTGATATCACCAATATTTGCTCATCTATATCATTTATATTTAGTTCTCTCAAATCTAGACAAATGATGAGCCACTCTATTTACATTTCCAGGAATATAATTTACATTGATATCAAATTCTGCAATTGACAACTGCCATCTAGCTATCCTACTATTGACATTTGATGTAGTTAGTAACCAGATCAATGGGCGGTGATCTGTTTGAGCAAAAAATTGATATCCTAGGCACAAATTTCTATTTATCCTAATTATCTTAAGTCCATACACAATGGCAAGAGCTTCCCTTTCAATGGTACTATAATTCATTTCAACTTTATTTAACTTCCCGCTAAAAAAGGATAATGGTCTTAACCTATCCATGTCTTTTGTTGTAGTACTCATCCTATTGCATTATAAGAGGCGTCAGTTGTTAAAAAGAATGGTTTGTAAAATCTAGAAATTGTAATGTAACATTTTGTGTTAGCTGTTGTTTCAAAGTTTGAAATGTAGTATTTGCCTCTTCATTCAAAGCTATTTTGGTATTAATTTTCTTTCTTTCTACTTTTCCTGCAGTTAATTTGGTTAAAGGGGCTACTATTTCCGCATACTGTCTCACAAATTTTCTTTAGTAATTTGCTAGTCCTATAAATGATTGTAGTTTTCTTACTGTGGTTGGGGCTGGCATGTTATTGATAGCTGTTATCTTATTAGGCTGAGGTTTTAATCCTTCTGCTGATATCACCTGCCTTAAATAATTTACACTATCCTTAAAGAAATTACATTTTTTTTTCAAATTTACTTTTAGCTGAGCTTCTTGTAAGCGAAGAAGGGGTTTCTCTAAAGTTTCTACATGATGATGTGGATCTGTTCTTCGGATGATAATGTCATCCATGTATACATGTGTGTCACACCCTGTTAGTCCTGCTAACACTTGGTTAATAATTCTGCAAAAAACTGCAGGAGAGACTTTTACTCCCATGGGTAGGACATTATGCTCATATAATCCATTGGGTGTTACAAAATGCAGCCCATGGTTTACATTCTTCACTTAATTGGATTTGATGGTAGCCTTGTTTTACATCAATACATGAATAAAAAAAATTTTCCTTTGCCCAGATTATGCAAAATATTGTTAATATTGGGTAGGGGGTATGAATAATTTATTATATGTTGATTTAGATTTCTAAAATCAATGCAACATCTAATTTTCTTGTCCTTTTTTTACTATGGGTACTACTGGTGAGTGGAAAGTTGATCTGGGGGGTCTTATGATACCTTGTTTTTCCATTATTGTAATTTGTTCTGCTACCCTCTCATAAAAACAAGCTGGTATGGGGTAAGGCTTTTTGGGCTTAGGCATGGACTGCAATTGTATAGTTTGATAGAAAAAAAGGTACCAACACACTTGGGATATCATCACCACTTGCAAAAACTGAGGGATATTTTGCAACTAACTTTCTTAAAATTTGATTTTCCTGAGTCCCTTCAAAATACATAGAATTTATAATTTCACAAAAAGCTTTCATTTTTTCTTCTTCATTCCTTTCTGTTATAGCATTAACCACATACTGATCATATGTGTATCAGCGCTATCTAATGCATACTGTTTTGCTGGTTCAATCTCTCCATCATCGGTCCAGTTTGTTCGTGTTCGATTTTCCAAATCCTTAATTCATGCATAAGCACTGGTAGCACATTTTACATTTGGTACAGTTTGACTTATTTCTTCTCCCCCATAAAAGTAAGGCAATCCAATTACTTTTGCAAAATGGTTTTTGGCATTATCAGTGATAGCAACAGCTATGTCTCCAGTGCTAATGCATGGTGGGGATGCTATAGAGCATGGGGAAGGGGTGGGTGTCTGCGCCACACTGGTCTGGATGACAACGGGTCTACTGCTTTGACGAATTCCATCCACTATACGCTTCATTTACAAACTTTGTAATTTGCAATATCGCATTAACGAATCCCTTCAATGTTCATTGTAAACACGACTATTTAGATAAATCAGTGATAAAAAAAAATAAGTTCTCTAAGCCCCATCTATAAAAATGAAAATAAAAAGAAAAACAAGTAGGGAATAACTATGTATTATATGTTAATACACAGAGCGATACAGTGCGGTGATGCAGAGCGTTGATAAAAAGTATTGATCCGGAGCTTTGATACAGAATTGATGCAAAAATTCTAGTGTTATAGTTTAATCAAAAAGAAATTCGTCTACGAGATTGGCGATTGTATTCCAGTTCACTTTCATGCAAAAGTTTCCAGATATAATCAATCCCCCATCATAATTTCATTGTACTGTACCTTGTAGCACTCCTCGAAAGACCTTATATCCTGGTGAAATATTTCACTTTATTCTTCTGAGTAGCCTCCCATGTTTTCTTTGAACACATTAAGGTTGGTGTGTAGTACGTGTAGCTTCAGTGACATCCAGCAGCCCATTCTTCGATACGTATCCACAAGTTCGCCAACAATTTCTCTGTAGTTCTCTGCCTTGTGGTTTCCGAGGGAACCTTTCACTAGAGAAACAAAGCTTATCCAAGCTGCCAGCTCAACCTCAGAGAGCTTCTCAGGAAACCTGTCGGACTCAATAAGTCGCCTCACCTGAGGGCCCACAAATACTCCTGCCTTGATCTTTGCCTCCGACAACTTCGGGAACAGCTTCTGGATGTGCTTCAAGGCCTCACCTTCTGTATCCAGTTGTTTAACAAACTGCTTAATGAGGCCCAATTTGATGTGTAGGGGTGCCATGAGCACTTTCCTTGGCTCCACCAGCGGCTCTTGTTTCACGTTATGGGCCCCAGCCTCATAGCCGATCAGGAGAGGCCAAGTCTTTTTTTCGTATTGAAGGGACATATTTCGGCTATCCCAGAGGCATGGTTAGCAAGGAAATTTGGTGAAGCCTCCCTGAAGCCCCGTCAAGACGGCAACCATTTTGAAATCACCAATGACCTCTCAGTTGAATTGGTCGTACTTCAGTGCATTCAGCAGGATTTTGTCGTTCTGGTATTCTTCTTTCATGTGCACTGAATGAGCTAGAGGAATCGAAGGCCACTGATTTGTGTTGTGCAGTAAAACAGCCTTCAGGCTTTTAGATGAACTGTCGATGAAGAGCAGCCAGTCAGAGGTGTTGCAAGGAATGCCCCCTCCCTCGCACCGTCAATGCACACTCCCCCCATCCTCGAGAACATTCTACAATCTCGTATCATTTTCCAACCCATCCGAGAAATTTCTTGAAACTCCTGGGAACGTTACAATATATTGAGTAATAAAAAAAAAAAATCAAATAAAGCGGCAGAAAAAAAAAAAAAAACGATCTGTTTCAGATGGCCATAAAGGGTTAAAAATAGTAATATTCTTATTCAAAACAACAAACCCGAACTTTCGAATCACTGACACCTTTTTTCTAGTGTTTTCAAGCACAATGAATACGAAACTAATGGTTATTGCCCAGATAAAAATAATTATCATTTTTTTTTGTTATACGGTACTATCTTAATTAATTCAGCGGCTTGCTGATAACCTTCCATATAATCATGACACATAAAATTATTTAAATTACACCTCAAATCTTTCATCCAACTTCAAGTCAAAGTAATGCAGTCCAATATCAAAATAAAATTCATAAACACATATAAATCTTAACACACGGTAGTACCAAAGTAATCTTCAATATCATCAAAATTCATATCAAGAAACTTCAATATCAGCATCAAAGTAAAATCCACACAACACAAAGAATCAACACAATATCTTAACTCTATACATCCTAACAATATAATATCCTGTCAACTATTTCCTCCTTACACATCATGACACAAAAGTTAATTAGACTGCATTACCAATAACAAGCTCCACTTACTGATACAAAAATTATTTTCTCCATGTTGTTGCTGACTTCCGTCCAGCCAACACCCTCAGCCCTCTTGGCTTCTCCGTATCTCCTCTCTCTTCGGCTCCAAAAATCTCTCCAAGTCTTATTCTCTACATCTTATTTCATACTTAAGTTGTTACATATTTTCCTCAGAAAACTATCCTTATAGCTAAGGTCGAATATTCTATACATTTCACATATTCCAACATGCAGTAATTACATATCTTACAAAAGACACGCCCTAGGCGTGGCATGCCCAGCTTGGGTATCATGGCACTGGTCGACCTTATACTAGACACACCCACTGCGCTATTGGGGCGGAGTTAAGACAATGCATCTTTCAAAGTTAGGCTTATAAATGTCCCCTCTCATATGTTTACAGCTCCTTCTGGTTTTCCAGGATCAAACATCTCAGTTCCTTTGACTCTGTGTGTTTACTTCTGGAT
This sequence comes from Callinectes sapidus, assembly GCA_020233015.1. NCBI lineage: Eukaryota > Metazoa > Arthropoda > Malacostraca > Decapoda > Portunidae > Callinectes > Callinectes sapidus. The sequence continues at coordinate 14,650,572 of CM035223.1, read as the reverse complement.
CATGCCTGCATTGACACTCCCCTAAAGAAGGTCAGGTTTGAAACGACTTTCCCATTAGTCCTTGTCAACTTCCCTTTTCGAATACCCTGACACTGTTTTTCTCTATTTTCTATTGTCTTTTCCCTTACTTCTGTTTCCCTCATTTCTTCTTTTCTTGGGGCTACTTTCTTCTGTGTCAGGATACCACAGAATTAACATTTAATACTCTGGGGAGCCAAGGTCTAGTGGTTAATTCAGCTGGATTGTCTTTAGTGTTAATTCACCACCATTCGATAGGGTCCGTTATAGATTGGATTTCTGCCACCCTATTGGCTACAAATGTACCAAAAACATAGGACTCCTGAATTTCTGCTCTCACTATAGATGAGTCAACAATGTGTATAACTGATATGAATGATCAATCACATTGTTTCTTAATTAAAGCTCTTATCCTACATGATAGCACTGCACCACATAATTCCAATCTTGGTATTGTCAATTTTGGGGTAGGAGTGATTATGTTCTTTGCTAAGATTAACTGGGACTCAAAACGACCTTTCTTTATGTCTCACTTGACATAAACACATGCTCCGTATGCTATAGAGCTGCCATTTGAAAATATTATAAGCATGGGATCCCCCAAAGCATCTGAAGGTTTAGCACATATTTTATATGATAAATTTTCAAGTTCATATAGGTTACTAAAGAATTCACTCATTTTTTTCCTCATGTTATCAGGCATCGGATCGTCCCAGTTACATGCAATATTTCCCGAGTTCCTGAGTGTAATAAATTTTCTCATTGGTAATTTAGCATTCAAGGTGAAAGGAATAGCCAATCCTAATGAATCGTAAATTCCAGCTATTTGACTAAGCACCATTCGCTTAGTTAATATTTGAGGTACTCTCCAGCTTGATATACTTTCATATCTTTTACTCTTCCCGAGACTATTTTTAACTTTCTTATAAAAATTAAACTTTACTTTAAAGGAAAATGTACCATTTTTTAGGATTCCAATTTAAACCAAGAATTTTTCTACCTCAGTAATTAACAATTTTAGTTCTTCATCAATACTTTCATTGTCAGACATTATCCAATGCTTAATCTGGAAGCCTCCGTCACCTCGAACTAAATTTATGTCACTCATTAGATGCTTGGCTTGTTTTACATTATCACAACTGTATATATCATCTACGTAGGAGTTTTTGTCGATGATATCCTTTACTACAGGAAATTCCAATTCTTTCATTAAAGCAATTTCTTGAGGGCTGTTGCAGCAATTACACCACTAGATCGGTCTCGAAAAGCCACAGCTGTCAGCATGTAATGTTCTGGGGTTTTACTGGAGTCCACATCCCGCCACACAATTCGATGGGTGTACTGTTCTAGTTCTTCAAGTTTTACAGCATTATACATTTTAGCAATATCCCCTACAACTGCAGTATTATTTTGGCGGAGTCTTAATAAAAGTCCCACCAGGTCATTCAGAATATCACGTCCTTTAGCCCAATAATCATTCAGTATATGGCCTTTGTAATCCGCTGAGGAGTTAAATACTATCCTGAATGGAGTTGAGGTTGAGCTCTGTTTTAACACTTCATGGTGATGAGTGTAGTGTACAGGACCTTTATATGCATTCATTTCCGTCAAAGACCCTTTTTTGGCCACACCTCTGTTAACCATATCCCTATTTTGATCATAGTACATTTTCATATAATCACTACCTACCTTGTTTAACCTCTCTGTACATTTCATCCTTGCTATAGCCACAGCAATATTGTTAGGAAGATCATTAGGATCCTTTATCCAGGAGTACCGAACAATCCAATATTTCCCTTCGCTGTTGTACGTTAAACCTTCTGTTATCATGGCTTGTTTTCTCTCTTCTTTGATTGTACAATTCTATCCCCTAATGTACAGGATCCACATTGGCACCCTCCACATTTTGGTATACAGTGAGTGCCAAGACTTTCAATACTGAAAAATTTGTCTGGATCAATATTCAGTTTTGCTTGGTCTTCAGTATCAATATCCTTTACCATTACAGCACCGACCAAGTGATTTAATTAATATTGAAACTACTGTTGTTTGGGGACTCAAATTTGATAAGCGGATGCGATCCCCGTATGTAATAACCAAACATGTTACACATCAGTTGAAGGTTCCCGACAGACTGTTTCCCTTGTGGCATAAGAGTACACCAGTCAGATCCTACCAACAACTCTATTTCTCCGACTGGACGTTCCAGATCAGCTGGACAAATCCCATGGAACAACCGAACAGCATTCGTAAGATCTACTTTACATAATGCAGATGTTATCTCCTCTATGCCATAGGCGGTAATATACCAAGGTTTGTTCTCAAGGTCAGTTACTTGGATTATATACTCTTTACTCTTTCTATGCCCTTACCAACCTTAGTGATGGTCAAGTCAACATCTCTACCTTTCAAACCCAGTCTATATGCAGCAGAAAATGTTAAGACGGTTATATCACTTCCTGGATCCCATAATGTGTTTAGAGGTGTGCCATTACTATATACTTTACTAATCATTAGTAATGTTTTATCCTTTACACCTCATGATGATTTGACAGAAAGTGCTGTACACATTAAACCTTTTGAAAATGCTTCATGAAGTAATGGGTGATGAAATTTTGCACTTTTGGCCATCAGTACTAACACCGCATGTCCTCAGACTGCAGAATTTTGACATGTGATTTCCTTTCCTTTGAGACAAATAAAACAAGCTCTACCTTTCAACACAGTTTCAAGCTTGTCAACATTATTAATTTTTCCAAAGACTGTTGTACAATTACTAGTGTTATGACTACCAAATTCATGCAACAAGCACTTTCCAGTTAGTGAATTAACATTATCACGTTGAGGTCTGACCTTGCTCATGTTAGCTATAGTTTGCGTTAGTTTTCCACACATTGTTGCAGTTCACTATGCTTCTCTGCTAGGTTTTGAATGGAGTTCACTACATTAATTTCTTCACCAACTTGACCGGTGATACTATGACAAATTCTGGCACTGGAAATAGTTCTAGCATCAGAGTTCATATAATCTAATACTCTCTTTTTCTTGAGTAAAAAGTCCAATATAAGTTTAAACAGCTGTTTTGATGTTCTATATTCCTCTGCCAATTTTATTCACTCACGTTTCTGAGTAGTAGGCAGTAATTTTTCCATGTAACTTATTGTATTAGCAATATTC
>CM035223.1:14637377-14642377 GCA_020233015.1 Callinectes sapidus | reverse complement strand
AAACAGTGTAAGGTCGAGACGATTCTTCTAATTGAACTTGAAAAAATCCTGATTGCTAGTCTAGGGTGTAGAAAATTATATTTTAATCGTCTAAGGACTGAATGATATCGCCTAATTGCGGCATTGGATATCTGTCTGGTGTTGTGGATGAATTTAACGTTCTAAAGTCCACAATGACACAATAATTACCTTGTTTCTTTGGAATGAGTAACAAAGGGGCATTATGAGGTGAGCATGCTGGTTCTATGATTTTTTGTCTAACATATCCTGGGCGACTGTGTGGCACTCGATAACATGAAGTGTAAGACGGCTTGGATCCAGGTGTTAGATGGATGGCGTGTTGAATGATGTTTGTGTGGCCCAAAGCTTCATCGGGGAGTGAGACAGCATTTCTGTAAGAATTGAGGAGTATCAGTAAATCTGTTTCATATTTAGGGAAATCCAAATCAGACAAATGCGTTTCAGTGATGACAGGAGACATTTGAAAATGATCTTGTGTTGTTGATACATGATTGATTTGACTAAGAGGAAAATCACCTAAAACTTTAATATTTTCTGAAAGAAAGTATTACCAGATTTGAGTTTTACAGGCAAAGATAAAATATGTTTTACACCAAAAAAACAAATATTACACATTTACACACACACACACAAAAAAAAAAAAAAAAGAAAACGTTGTAATCCATTATAGTGACAACAGATTCAAGCTAGATGTTTTTGCAAGGAGATTTTTGTGACAAACAAAGAACATTAGTGCCTGAGACAGCAGATGGTACAGACACAGTTACAATAGATCAGTCAAATTCAGCCAGAATTACTGGATTAACAAACAAAATATGTTTATCAGAAGTTACACAATTGTCAGAAGGGTGATGTGAATCAGGCATATTCATTCATACTTGGCAATTCTGCCAAAAAAGCGATGGCATTATAATCTGACCTAATTATTTGACCTATTTTCGTATCGTCCTCGAATTTACTAATATCACTGCTAATTCCACTATCCAAATTATTAACATATATTAGAAATAATAATGTTCCAGAAACTAAATCCTATGGAACTCAAATGATTATCTGACCCTAATTTTAATAAGAACAATTTATTACAATTCTCTGACATCTATCGCTTAACCAAGCTCTTTACATTTATCCCGTGCGCCCTAAACTTTTTTAAGAGTCTTTGATGGGGTGCTTTACTTAAATCTAAGTACGGGATGTTATAACTCTCACCATTATATATTGCCTCATACATTTTACTATACAAATGCAACAAGTTCGGAAGGCATGACTTTCCTTCTGTAAATCCATGTTGAGAGTGATTGATCAAATCATGTTTGTCTAGATGCTCTCTGATTTTTTTCGCTATTATTGATTCCATTGATTTCCCTAGAACTGAAGTTAAGCTGACTGCTCTATAACTTGGTTGAATTTTTTATCCACTTTCTTAAGTATCGGTACAACGGTGCCCTGTCTCCATAGTTCTGGAACCTCACCTGAGGCTAGTGACATCACAAAGACTGCTGCCAATGGTTCAATAACAATCTCTTTGCATTCCTTAAGTACTCTTGTATATATTTCATCGGGTTTTTGTGATTTGAACTTTATTAGTCTATATCTTTTCTACCATTTCTTTAGGTAGCCGAATATTTTTTAACCTCTCACTTTCCTCTGCTTTGAAGGTCTACTCACTGTCTGGTATACCCTGCACATTTTCCTGGGAAAAAGACTGTTAAGAAATACTCATTCAGTATGTTGGTAATCCCCTGCCCATAACTCACCAGCTCTCTTTTAGGTGACTTAAATGGTCCTAATTCTTCCCGAGTGTCCGTCTTATAAACCTGAAAAAAACCTTTTGGGGTCTGTCTTGCTTGGCTGGCTACCTTTATCTCATAATTGCTTTTAGCTTTCCTCATTGATCTTTTGACAGGCTAAGCTAATTCGTTATAATATGGCTTTAAATCCTCTTCACTTGCCTTTAACCTGTGATTCGTGCTTTTTTTCTGTCTTTTGTTGTGCATTAGTCTGTCATTCGTTTAGGCTTATCCTTCTGAGATCTTATTGTTTTATTCGGAATACTAGCTACCTGACCCGTATGTATTCTATCAACAAAATAGTTATGTATTTCCTCAACCGTTTCTCCTATCCTCACTTCATCCAAAACAGACTGACTTGAGTCGTTCTAGACATTCAGTACATTCACACACCTCTGACCCTCTTTTCTCTCCTCTTCCCTTACTTCACACCTCACCCTGCCCAACCTCCCGTCCTCTCCTTCCATTCTGACCTTAAACTGATTTTGCTTATATGTGACAAATGGCACGCTCACATGCCTATGACCCTCTTCTCTCTCCTCCCCTCTTACTTCACACCTCTCTTTGCGAAACCTTCTTTCTCTTTCCTTCCTTCCTGGCCTGATTTTCCCTATTTGTCGGATGCCAGTCAACTGCCTGTAGGTATCTGTTTAATTCCTCACAATCTGTCATCCTAAAATTAGGAACCTACCTCATTTTTCTGCTTTTAGCACTATCCTCCCACTTAATCTTAAATCTAATCTCACTATGGTCGCTGTTGCACTCTGACGTCCACTTGCGTAATAATTTCCCCTTTGTTTGTGAGAACTAAATCTAGAATATTATTCCCCTCGTGTGTTCCAAGATTACCTATTTTAATAAATTATCCTGGATTACCTTGAGAAATTAATATGTTTCCCTGTTGCCTATCAACAAGTTCCAATTAACATTCGTATAGTTGAAATCACCCACAACACATGCCTAATTGTACTCTGCTGCTGTATTTATTTCCTGGCAAAGTGAAGAGCTGATTTAATGTGTAGCATTCGGTGGTCTGTATACTAATATCATTACTAAAGTCTTTGATTAATTCTTTATATCCACCAACAATGATTCTATTTTATCTGTCTTGATTATACAGTTTAGACAACATTGCAGTGTATCCCTAACGTACAGTGCTAATCCTTCACATTTCTCTTCTTCCTGTCCATTTTAACTTTAATCTATGGACTAAATGTTTTTCCTGACAAGTCTAACCAAGTTTCTGTTCATATAATGATATCGAAGTTTTTTCTTTTCATTCTCTTTTCTCCTCTAAGCAAATTTATCTTATTCAAAATACTTCTACAGTTTGTGTTATGAACATTTAAGCTAATTCCTATCTTTGTATTGCTAGTTACTGTTTTACACTTAGCTACTTTATTTTCCTCGTCTTTCCTACAAGTCTTAACCATCTCCTAAATAGGGTAGGTGGAACCACGAAGTTGTGCAGCGGATTGGCCTGGCCCACGGTGTTATGAACACGCTCAACACAAGTACTTAGTGTTGCCGGTACCTGTGCAGATGGACGAAGATTCGGACCTTCAAGTCGCTGATGATCTCTGTGATTGTGAGACATGTATACTAAATACTGACCTAAAGAAGCGAATCGATGTCTTTGGTAGTATATAAATGCTTTTGCAGGATCATAGGATACCGTTGGTATGACTTTTGTGCCAAATCAATGATTGTTCTGTGACACTGACTCGAGGTCGATTATCAGCATAGTCCGTCAACGCTATATGCGACTATATGGCCATGTGGCACGCTACCCGAAAGCCGATCCTTCTTATCGGGTTGTATGCGAAAAGGATAACCGTGCATGGAGGAGTCCAAGGGGACGCCCACAGAGCCCATGGTGGCGACAAGTCTATGCCTGTTGCTGGAAGCTAACTAGCCACGTCGCAGTGAGAATTTTGATGCCAGAAAGCACCAGATTTTGTAATTCTTGTTGAAAAATAAGTACTTTTGAGGGCAAGGTTGACAAGCTTACAAAGGTGTATCATTGCACATTAATGCTTCTGAAACCTAAGTAAATTAATTTCATTATAACTGATGGCATATGGCTTGTTTGAGCTTCTATTCATAATTTTATATGATATTCATAAAACCACATGTAATTTTATCAAGGCAAGTAGTTTGCCATTAACTACTGACTTCAATGGACGTATACTAATATATAATTTAATTTAAATCCATAAAACAATAGGCAAATGCATGTATTGTATAGGAAATATAATGTTGTATCGAAGACTTAACGTATCCGGTACGACAACTATCCTCGGCTGGCGGCAAAGAACAAGCCAAAATAATATTTCTTCCTTCTATTAGCTTTTGTTTTTTCCGCTCGGATATCTCGCAAATCCTTTGACCTTTTCAATTACTTGGCCTTTCTTTTTCTTCCTTTTCTTGGATCAGACATACAGTCTGGCATGGTATACGTAAAATTTGGCATATTAAGTCTTTCAGCAGATCTGAAAATTTTGTTTACCTTTGCCTACTTTATTCCGTCATACCTCCGCCAGCGGTGCTGTTCTGTTTTTATTTCGCTGATTAGCTTCATATATAGAAGGTGGCAGTATGATCTGTTATTTTTTAACAATCCCAGATAAAATGCATAAACCAAAATCAGCATCACTTTATTTTTACCGCATGTACTTACTTCAATAAAAAAAAATCATTACCTATTTTCAGTTTTATCATATAATTGAATTAACAAAACCTTATCATACACCAGTAAGTATGAACAATAACACTGAGATTTACGTTTTTAATTTCAATTACACTTATGCAGCAATTCATGTCGTATTTGTCTCTGCACATCGATTTCCAGATTAGCTAAGACACTGTAAGGGCGAACCACTACCTCAAGACAAAGGTAACGAGCGAGTCCGGTTTCGAACAGGAGGACTCTTTCAGCCACTCGTTCGCCACTTCCTCTTTCATTCGTTCATCCTCAACCGCTCGTTCAACTCCTCGTTTCGAACCACCACGTACGTGTAAGAGGATCACGAGAGCCACGCGGCCGAGGTTATATATATAGGACACCACCCTTCAGTCAGCAGAGCGATCAAGACGAGGCTAGTGGAAAGACTTCTCCTGTCACCTGCTGTTACCCTGCCGGAGAGGAAGGTCCTGAGCTGCCTACCTTCCACTGTTACCTACCCTCGC
>CM035223.1:14585031-14600297 GCA_020233015.1 Callinectes sapidus | reverse complement strand
AGGCATGGTTCTTTAGAGTGTAATTAAAGGTCTAACTTAAATAATTAATTTAAAAACTAAGGGCAATTAAATTTTGTTCTCAATTTAGAATTATTTCAATTAGTCAGCCCAATCGTTGTCACTGGCTATTCAATTGAATAAGGCCACTGCCACAAAGGGTTGACTACTAATTTCTGGCATGATTATGATTGGGAAGGCTTATTCCCGATAATGCTTGTAAATAAAACAAGAATATGGAATAATTATGAATTATTAATGAATTATTTTTTTGCCTTGAAAATATTTTGTGAAAAAGTAAAAATAGCAGTGACCCTTCACAATAATTAAGCACCCAAGAGAATCAGAAAAGAGAGGAACCACCCTCACCTGCACTTGACAGTGGTTACAGGGCTGCCATAACCAGCCAAGCAGCACTTATTTCAATCACACAGACATGCGTACGGCTCAAAGTTGTTGCAACAAAATTGCCTAGCACATCTATGTTCTAAAATATAATACTACTTAGCTGAGGTAGCAGAAGTTGGTGGTTTCAAGGCAAAATGTCCTCTTGAGTGGCCCGAATGTAGTAATTCGGAGCAGTAAGTTAGTGTAGTGGAGGTAGATTGACTTGTAACTGACGTGAAACTGACGAGAGACTAACGTGAGGAACGCCGGTCGTGATTTATATACCGCGCCACCAACGCCCTCTGTCTTATATTCCCGTATACTTCAACTACTTAATTAGCTATTTGATTTTACATGTCTCATTTATTAAGGAAACATTACTATTTATTTATTTATTATTAAATATATTTATTCGTATATATTCTTATTTGTAAGCATTATACTTGTTTTATTTACAAGCATTATACTGGTTTTATTTTTTCCTAGTTAAATTCCTAACACGACATACACATATCAAGCTGCATACCTACCCAATGCTATCCACGCCAGCCACTCGCCACGAGCTACCAAAATACTCACAGTTACTAGCCAGCAATCACACAAGGCATAAAACTGATTTTCCCTGGAATAATTACTGTTTTCGTGACAGAGACCAATTTCTGTGTGCTTGGCACGTAACAGAGGTGATAGTATCTGGAATAAAGGTGTTATTGTACGTAAGGGTTTACATATATTATTATTTCTCTGTAATCAGAATATTTGATAGTTTTCTATTGACATGAAAATCTATGTAATGTACTTTAAGGTCAGTATTAGATCATATGTGGAACCTCGATGCGTGTTTGTTAGTGGGTGCGGTTTCCCTACACTCACTGCCTCATAATGCCAAGTTGATTACACGTGTTGCTTGTAATCAGTATGATATATTTAGAATGTTTTGTACTAATATATAATGTTGATGTATAAGGAAATTGAGACCGAAAATCTTTTTCGCAGTTCTTACGGTAATTGTTGTCATAAAGAAACGTCAGAGAAAGAACTGTCTTTCCTCTATCTTACGATGATGGTTGTGATCAGTAAAACAAATCAAGCTGCTGGGTGCGGCTACACAAGGTGTACATTCCTCACTCTTTCTCTTAATTTCAATCTTCCAAGTCTTGCTTTAACACATTCAGACGGCGGCTGATGGCGGCAATGTTGTGAGCTTTGTGACTAGTGTTTACTTATGATTAGTTTGTTATTTACTAGTGATTTTCATGTTTTGCAGTAATGTGGCCCGGTCTTACAGGTTGGAGCCTGTATAATAAACAGAGTTGTAATATATTGTATCCGTATCCCGGACGTCTTGGAACTACACTACACTACATGACACTACAAGTTGAAAAATATTGTTTCCATATCCCAGAGGCCATGGAACTACACTACACTACACTTCATTCCAGCAACAGGTCTGCCAAGACTACTTCCAACGTCTACGAGGGACAGCTCGTGGAAAGTTTACAAGGAAGTGCAATCTACTGACAGTGCAAGTAAGGCAGGAAACACTTGTCATTGAATTATATTACCAAGAAATTAAAACGCTTTCAGTGAACTTGATAGGAGACACGTAGTGTTAGTCGGGAGATTGTGTGAGAGTGAACAAGAAGAAAAAGAATGTGATGGTAAACCTAAGGAGGGGAGCAGTATATAGTTCAGGCAGAGTTAATGAAAACCCAGACGTATGATCAGTTGTTGACCATTCGTCAATAAGAAAAGGAAAAGCAACAAGCAGCTCAAGCTGCAAACGCAGCGAAAGTGAAAGTGAAACCAAAAAAGCCACCAAAATTTGGGGGTAACATAAGTCAATACCAAATTTTTCGTAACAACTACCAGACAATAATTACGGCACAAATAGCCTGATAACTCACCGCACAGCTAGTGGATTTGAATTATGTGGCATACCTCACAGCATCAGAAATGAATCTGAAATGTGTCTGATACTACTTTTACTGATACTACTTTAAGTTACATAGTATTCCACTAGTTGATGGGAAAGGGACTCGGCATACATTACAATGTGTTGGGATATAAAACATTACAGCTGACATTAACCCAGTGCACATGAACAGTTCTACAACTACTAGAGTTTCCTTCAGCAGAGGTTTCAAGGCATCATTGAAAAGTAGAATAACTTATTGGTGCTAATAATTGCAATATCATTGCAATGACTGTGAAAACTGTAAGGAAACTACAGCTAATATAAGGCCCCTTTGGCTATTTTTTTTATGTAGAAGGGAGGCGGCCTAGGAAAAAAAAGAAGAAAAAAAAAAAAAACTTAAGTGCCGGTCTCTGAGAAAATTCTAAATCAATGATCAAAAGAATGGGATAAGTATCTTCATACCTCCCTCTTGAAAGAGTTTAAATCATAGGCAGATGGAAATACAGAAGCAGGGAGAGAGTTCCAGAGTTTACCAGAGAAAGGGATGAAGGACTGAGAATACTGGTTAACTATTGCATTAGAGAGGTGGACAGAATGGCGGTGAGAGGAAGAGGCAAGTCTTGTGCAGCGAGGTCGCGGGAGCAGGGGATGCATACAGTTATCAAGATCAGATGAACAGTTAGCATGACATTAGCGGTAAAAGAGTGCAAGAGAGGCAAAATTGCAGCGATCATCAAGAGGCTGAAGACAGTCAGTCAGAGGAGCGGAGTTGATAAGACGAAAAGCTTTTGACTCCACCCTGTCCAATAAAGCTGTATGAGTGGAGCCTCCCCAGACATGTGAAGCATACTCCATACATGGACGGATAAAGCCCCGGTATAGAGTCAGCAGTTGGGGCGGTGAAAAAAACTGACGGAGACGGCTCAGAACACCTAACTTCATGGAAGCTGTTTTAGCTAGACAGGAGATGTGAAATTTCCAGTCTAGATTAAAAGTAAAGAATAAACCAAGAATGTTCATTGTAGAAGAAGGAGACAGTTAAGTGTTATTGAAGAAGAGAGGATAGTTATTTGGAAGGTTGTGTCGAGTTGATAGGTGGAGGAATTGAGTTTTTGAGGCATTGAACAACACTAAGTTTGCTTTGCCCCAATCAGAAATTTTAGAGAGATCAGAAGTTAGGCGTTCTGACGCTTCCCTGCGTGAGCTATGTACTCGTACTTCCTGAAGGGTTGGTCGTCTATGGAAAGACGTGTAAAAGTGAAAGGTGGTATCATCAGGATAGGAGTAGATAGGGCAAGAAGTATGGTTTAGAAGATCATTGATGAATAATAGGAAGAGAATAGGTGATAGGACAGATCCTTGAGGAACACCACTGTTGATAGATTTAGGGGAAGAACAGTGACCGTCTACCACAGCAGCAATAGAACGATCAGAAAGGAAACTTGAGATAAAGTTGCAGAGAAAAGGATAAAAGCCATAGGAGGGTAGTTTGGAAATTAAAGCTTTGTGCCAGATTCTATCAAAAGCTTATGATATGTCTAGGGCTACAGCAAAAGTTTTACCAAAATCTCTAAAAGAGAATAACCAAGACTCAGTAAGGAAAGCCAGAAGATCACCAGTAGAGCGGCCTTGACGGAAGCCATACTAGTGGTCAGATAGAAAATTATGAAGTGATAGATGTTTAAGAATCTTAAATTAAAATTAAAATTAAGATTAAATTAAGATTAAAAAGAAAAAAAAAAGAAAAAAAAAAAAAAAATTAATATATATCTATATATATATCTATAATATATTAGATATATATATATATATATATATATATATATATATATATAATATATCTATATATATATATCGATATATATATATATATATATATATATATATATATATAAGCAGGAGACTAAAGCAATAGGACGGTAGTTTGAAGGATTAGAACGTTCACCCTTTTTAGGAACAGGCTGAATGTTGGCATACTTCTAGCAAGAAGGAAAGGTAGATGTAGATAGAGAGAGTTGAAAGAGTTTGACTAGGTGCAAGCACAGAGGTACAGTTTCGGAGAACAATAGGAGGGACCCCATCAGGTTCATAAGCCTTCCCAGGGTTTAGGCCAGCAAGTGCATGGAAAACATCATTACGAAGAATTTAAATAGGTAGTATGAAGTAGTCAGAGGGGGAAGGAAAAGGAGGAACAATCCCGGAATCGTCCATGGTAGAGTTATTAGCAAAGGTTTGAGCGAACAGTTCAGCTTTTGAGATGGAAGAGATGACATTGGTGCCATTAATTTTGGTTGAACTACAGGAGGTGAAGATGAAGAAGTAAAATTGTTGGAGATGTTTTTGGCTAGATGCCAAAGTCTCGAGGTGAGTTATATCTGGAAAGATTTTGACACATTCTATGGATGAAGGAATTTTTGGTAAGTTGAAGAACAGACTTGGCATGATTTGGGGCAGAAATATAAAGCGCGAGAGACTCATAGGTCGAGAAAAAGATTGAGGAATTTACGCCTCCATGCCAGACACTATCACCTCTGTTATGCTCTCAGCACACAGAGACGGGTCTCTGTCACGGAAGTAGTAATCATTCCAAGGAAAATCAGCATAATACCTCCTCAGGTCTCCCCAGCTAACAGAGGCAAAATGCCAAAGGCACCTCCGCTTCGGAGGATCCTGAGGAGGAATTGAAGAGATAGGACAAGATACAGATATGAGATTGTGATCGGAGGAACCCAACGGAGAAGAAAGGGTGACAGCATAAGCAGAAGGATTATAAGTTAGGAAAAAGTTAAGAATGAAGGGCATATCTCCAAGGCGGTCAGGAATACGAGTAGGGTGTTGCACTAGTTGCTCTAGGTCATGTAGGATAGTAAAATTATAGGCAAGTTCACCAGGATGGTCAGTGAAAGCAGATGACAACCAAAGCTGGTGGTGAACATTGAAGTCTCCAAAAATGGAGATCTCCGCAAAAGGAAAGAGAGTCAGAATGTGCTCCACTTTAGAAGTCAGGTAGTCAAAGAATTTCCTATAGTCAGAGGAGTTCGGTGAGAGATGTACAGCACAGAAAAATTTAGTTAGAGAGTGACTCTGAAGTCGAAGCCAGATGGTGGAAAACTCAGGAGATTAAAGAGCGTGGGCACGAAAGCAAGTTAAGTCGTTGCGGAATAAACGCAACAACCAGTGTTGGAATGAAAATGAGGATAGAGAAAGTAGGAGGGAACAGAAAAGGGGTTACTGTAAGTTGCCTCAGATACCTGTTTTTTTTTTTTTTTTTTTTTTTCTATCTATACAAAGTGGGCATTTTCATGGGAATTTATGGGCTAAAGGAGACTACCTAATGGAGGCCTCCTACCTGAAAACCCACCCACTAGAGAGCCGTTACCCCGAGTGGACGCCCAATTTCCACTCAGACCGTATTCAGTATCCGAACCTATGCGCTCGGGGGTTCCAAGGCCCCCAGGGCGCAAGCGGTTCCACTGTACCACGGTGTTTCAACGAGAAAAAAAAAAAAAGTTTAATGGAGGAGAGGTGGTGTTCTACAGATTGAAAACTAGATTGAAGACCGCGAATGTTGCAGAAGTTAATGAAGAAAAATGTGAGAGGGGTATCAAGACACTTAGGGTCGATGCCAGAAGAGTAGTCCGACCTGGGGATATTTATGGTCCCCTCCCCAGAAAGGGACTCCGAGGTTGGTGTAGGAGTCGCTATATTTAATCAAAATTACAACAAAAGTGGTGCCTGCAGGAATGATATAACTGTTGTTAAAAAAAAAAAAAATCGCCAAAATATGTCCGCTGAAGCTTTTGCTGGAAGTTTAAAAAGTACGAACGGTTCAGTACGACATAATAATCCTAAACTAAAATGTCTAAGCATTAGCAAAGGTGGTAACAGTCAAGGCTGGAAGAACACAAGCCATAATAGTTCTCGAAAAAAAAACAATGACAACAGTTCTAGTGGAAGTGATAGATATGTAAGTAGTGACGACTTATCAGTAAAGAAAAAGATAATCAGAATGATGATTTTAACTATAACAGAAATAAAGACAACTCCAAAAACATCAAGAACCAGAACAGCAATAGTTGTAATATCAACAAAAAGCAGAACAAATATAACAACATCATCAATAAGCAAATGAGTCAGTCGGTACCTACAACCTTTCTTAATTAAAGAAGCAAAATAAGTTATAAACATTATCCTTGAGGAAAAATTATCCATGCATCGTTTGGACAATACCATACTCAACTTTCACTATAGACTTGCAGTGCTGTTGTTTATAATACAGTCCTCTGGGATGGAATGGAGTTTCACAAAATTGCTAATGCCCCTTGGTAATATGGATGCTCAAAAGCAATAGTAAAGTTAGTTCTGAATAAAATCATTGGGGATGCTATGTTAACTTATGGTGAACTAAAAGCCGTGATATTTAAGGTCACCAATATCTTAAATGAAAGACCACTAGGTATGAAGTAATGTCAGAGGCTCTTATCTTTGTCCAAACGATTTAATCCTGGGCATGCCAGTATGCATGTGCCAGAGGGATTGTTTGACAACAAGGCAAACATCAAGACACGACAAAATTTCACCAACACAATTATAGCTCTTTATGAAAAAGAAAAAAAAAAGGATGATGCACCACTTCCTTTCATTAATAAAGAGTAGCTGGAAACTTGCTGAGGTGTGTGAAGTTTTAATCAGTTCTGATGGTAAAGTCACAGATATAAAAAAAAGATGTAAAATACAAGGGGTAAAGGGTGATTATGAGAGTCACCAAGACACGAAGGTAAACAGATCTGTTCCTAAAGTTGTGCTTATTTTCCCACTGAAGGAGCAGTAGAAAAAAATGTGTGTGGGTGTGTGTGTGGAGGGGGAATAGGTGTAACATATTAAAGGGCTCTTTTAGATTCCCATTTCCTAATATGTTCACCTCAGATTCCAATGTTTTTCACCGGATTTGTGTAAGGTCGTTTCTTTTTATTGGATTAATATTTTTTCTATATAGTATTATGTGCATTTTAGGTTATACTAATTTACTATTTAAAATGTAATGTTCTCCTGTATCTAAGTACGAGTTTGTGTACTGAGGAATTTTTTTGAAGAGTTCGGAGACAGTTTCGGAATGTAAGCACCAGCTGTTGTGGAGCCGATCTTGAATGTTGTGAGTTTTGTGACTAGTGCTTACTTATGATTTACTTGTTATTTACTTGTGATTCTCATGTTTTATGGTAATGTGACCTGGTCTTTCAGGTTAGAACATATATAATAAAACGAGTTGCAACTTATTGTTTCCCTGTTCTGGACGCCTTGGAACTACACTACACTACACGACAAGTTACAGCATATTGTTTCCCTTTCTTTCCCTTTCCTGGACGCCTGGAACTACACTACACTACACTACACTACAGTAATAGTATTAGTAGAAGGAGGAGGAGGAGGAGGAGGAGGAGGAGGATATATATATATATATATATATATATATATATATAGATATATATATATATATATATATATATATATATATATATATATATATATATATATATATTTTTTTTTTATTTATTTATTTTTTTTTTTCTACGTTCAAAACATTTATGAGTGAAGCAAAATCATGACTATTTTTCTCCCATTCCTGTATCTATGGCTAGTATTTAACCGTAATAAAATAAATAAACAATTTGAGCTTCAAGTCAGGCAAACACATTTACATATTTTTCACACCTTTATTTATTTTTATTTATTTATTTATATTTCTTTTTCCTCAGGGAAGGTTTGATCAAGTGGTTCTCGGAGTGGACAATCTACAAGGTGGCTTTTATCTACTGCTCTTTGGTTTTGGTTTGGGAATCGTTGCTCTCACACTGGAAAATATATCCAATAAATGTTATTTTTATGGTATAAGAAATTAATCTATTGGGATATATATATATATATATATATATATATAGATTATATATATATAATATATATATATATATATATATATATATATATATATATATATATATATATATATATATATGCGCTATGACGAGGACACTGGTTCTCAGTAGGATAGCCATTAACGCACCTTAGATAAAATAATATTATTCAATTTTCTTTTTTAAATTAAAAAAATAATGTAATTAACATAAAATGTTATCACCATATATTATCAAGGGAAATCAGTATCACTTTAATTCTCAGTCTAATAGCAATAAAAAATATCGATGATCGTCAGGCTTTTTCTCTATCCTCATCCGTCTTATATGTCATACACCACCAACATAACAGAAGATGTATTATCTATTAAACGCTTTGATACACATAATTTCTACATGCAAGGAGGACTCTGGGATAGGATAATTGGCCACAGCCACCTGGCCGCAACCAAGCAGGCCTTGGGAAATTGGTTGCAGTCCAACTGGCCGAGGACAACTGGCGGCCATATTATGTAGGTTGCAATGCGTTATTTATGTACTCAAGGCAGCTCAGTTTTGTATTCATGACAACTTGAGGTAGCTCCTTAGACCCCATACCTGGCAATAATAATAACAAATTCAATATTCAACATCAAATTCAAATTAAAAAGAAAAAAATCCAAGAGACTAAAATAAAGGAGCTGAGATAATGCAACTTGGAAGAATCCTGAAATATTTATCAAATTACTAAATAAGGAAGCTCCGAAATACAAAACCACCACCACAAACAATCCTTAACACAAAACAAGCCCAACCGCAGTCACACATTACATATATGAATTACATCACACTCTCCCCTGATCCTAAATTAGATCATTTTATTGAAATGGTCTAGCTGGTCGGCGCTCCCGTGAGCCCCGTCGAGGCAATGGTCGTCCTGGCCCCCCGTCATCAGATTGTTGGTCGTCACTCTTCTCTGGCTCTCTCCGTGGAACTTGGATGACAATTGGCAGCTCGTCGTCCTCTGCCAACACACTTTGCTTGTCCATAGCCAATGGTTTATGTACAGGGAGAGGCGGTGAAGTGGCCGCCACTCTTAGGTCACGGACGTGACGGGGCATGCCATCTACCTCCACATTCTGATCCGACACCACCTTGGTTACCGTGCCTAATAGACTCTTCACGTTGCAGCGCCTGCTGGGGTGTTTTATGCACACACGATCCCCAACGTTATTATGGTTTTGGCGGACTGGTAATTGAAGCTCCTCCTTCACTTTATCGATGTCGAGCAACCTGACTTTATATCGAAGTAGCTGTTGGCAGGGGCGGAGTCAGCATCATTCCCTTTCGGCATGGTGTTGTAGCGGTATGCTGCCTCGGTCACTGAACAGTTCTTCTGTGCTTGTATAGTCTTCACAGTTCTGTGACATCGCTCAGATATTCCATTTCCAGAAGGAACATTAGCACAGCGATATTTAACTACCATGCCCCAGCGCCTGGCGAAAGCACAAAACATTCTACTGAGAAAACTAGTTGCATTATCAGTTAGAAGCTCCTCAGGTGCTCCCCGTTCGAAGAATACAGACTCCAGCTGTTGAAGAACACTGGCAGTGTCTTGTCGACGAATTTTCCTCCAGATGGTGTAACGTGCAGGGCCACAATCGATGAGGGTTAAGTAATGTTCGTTCTTAACATGGCATATGTCCATGCTGAGTCTCTTCCAGGTTTCAGAAACCCCCAGATTCCCCTTTTTCCATCTCTCTGGCGCCGGGTCGAAAGACTGGCACTGTTGACAAGCACGAACGACACTCCGCACCTGCCGTCGTTGAACAGCTGGGCGCACTTGGCTGCAGAAGTACAAAGTGCGCCGGATGCCTGGATGCCCGGCGGCTTCATGTACTTTTGCGATGTCATCTTCAGAGATTACCGTCACCGCTCCACATGGCAGTGGCTCGGTCTCACGACAAAGCCATCTTTTCGGTACTCTGGTGAGAATATCTGATTTGTTTTCAGCAGATGGCACCAACTTCACATTTAGGTCCAGACGGTACTCCTCAACTATGGTTTTCACAGTTTCCATTCTCCTTCGAATTAACATTTCTGCCGCGGCTTTTGTCTTCGCGCGTGCTTTCCCCGACAAAGTATCCGTGATCCAATCGAATCGGTCATTAAGGTTAGCTTCTTCATTTTCCAAGAAACGGCAAGGTTAATACCTTTGACGACAGCGTCCAACTCGGAGAGATTAATGTGGGAGCAATCATCCTTCGGCAATCAACACCCGTCTTCTATTATGTCGCCATTTACCTCTATGGCGGCACCCATTGCCAGAGAACTAGCATCTACCCACACAGTGGCTTCGTCTCCTGCCTTATCCCATCGTCCACGAGCTGGATCACACTCCTCCACTCTCTTCAGTGCCTCGGCAAGCATGGAATGCAAACTGGGGTCGGCAACTTCATCATCCCACGAAGTCGTGGTGGCGTTGGCGCGTCTTTTCATGTAAGACACCACCACCCTTAGCCACCCACATACTGGCAGATGACTCGTCAGTTGTCCGCAGATTGAGAAAACAGCACGTCTTGTCAGCTTGTTCGGCATTTCACTCGCCACGTTGTCACGCTTCCATCGGAGGACACTGTGCTCCCCCCAGACTCTGATGCCGAGCACACGAGAGCCATCAGACACCCGCTCAGCCGGTTTGCTGGTCAGGCCGTAACGTCGTGGATGAGCCTCAACCTCGACTGCTGACGCAATACCTTCGTCCACCAAAATGTCATCCAAGTATGGCGAGGTGGCTTGTTCAATTCTCTCGTTCCAGCTGAGAACAGTGCCGAGGACCTTTTTCAGAACGAGCGGCGCTATATTTAATCCGAAGCCCAGTCTTGTCAAACAGTACCTTTGTCCCCGGAATACTACTGTCTGACACGACTACAGCGAGGGGTGAACATGAATCTGCAGGTACGCTTTACGTAGATCCATGAGAGTAACCTTCTGAGCGCGTCTGCGCCACTCTCTGAGTTTCTCCACGCAAGCATCCACCTTGGCTGTATGTGCGTCAACATATGAATTCAACTCTCGAAAGTCCAACACAGGGCGCACCTTTTTCTTATTCTGTTGTGCCACAGCCATCAGAGGAATAGTCCCTTTTACTGGTCCGTGAACTGTTTCATTGTACGGTACCAACCAGCCGTCCTGTATCCACTGACACAACTCGTTTTCATACTTTTGTCGAGCCACACGAGGTATCGAGTAGTCTTAGACGCTGTTCTGTAGCCACGGTGGACCTTCGTTTCCGTGTCACTTCCACGACATAATCCACTGTTAGCTTGCCCATCATAAACCACTCTAAAGTCCTTCTCGTTAATGCTAACTGATTCTGTAGTCACTGCAGCGACCGAAACCTTACAATCCTCGATACCGAACCGTACACTTCTAGACGGGCTAACAGTCACAACACAAAGGGCCCTTACACAGTTCATACCCAAAATAAACTAATAATTAAGAGGTTTAAAGTGCACCACAAGCGCACTCACAGACACAGACCGCCTGAATGCAACTGAATCTTTACCTCACTTGTCCCTAAGCACTTATAGCGCTCTCCGCTCACTGTTGTCACGCTGACGTTCTCTCTTATTCAACGAGAACACAAGGAAGCGTGCACAATACACTTTGTACACCCTGTATCAATTAGGGCGTCGCAGTTCACGCCATTCACCAATAGCTGCATCTCTGGTAGCGCGCCATTTACTGATAATCCGGAGAAGGGGCTGGCGCTGGTGCCCGGGCATGAAGCAGCGAAGTGTCCTGGTTGCCCACATCCATAACAGCGCGCGTTACCACGCCCTCCTCTGCGCCAGCCACGCCGCGCCGTACAGGAACGAGCAAAATAATTGGGCTGATTGCAAGCCCGACACAGGTCGCCAGCAGTCGTCGATGCTGCTCGGTGTTGATGGCAGACTGAAGCAGCACCCGCGCCTACATTCTCTTCCGCCAGGACGGCACGAGCGCGAGTCACAATTTGATGGATGTCCAGTTCTTCGAGTCGCGAGCCGGCCCTCAGGACGTGGCGAGCGGAGTCATGGAGGCCAGCTACAAAAGCACAACTCAGTCCAACTTCTGGTATGCCTCGAAACAGCTCAGCAAGGCGGCGCAGGTCTGCCAAGTAGTCGTCGACTGACTCGCTGTCTCACAGTTTCCGGCCAACAAACTCTTCGTAGGCGATAAACTTGTCCACCGCAAAGGCCGAAGTGAGGGCAGCTTTTATCTTGTCGAAGTTCCCTTTGTCTACACTGCTGAGCTGCTGATATACAGAAAACGCCCCACCGGTGAGGCGAAGCGGCACCACGTCCCGCAACTTGGTCACTCCTCGCAGCCGGCACACCAACTCCAACTTCTCCAACCACTCTGCTACTGCTTGCCCAGCGCCGTCAAACTCTGGTATCAGCCGGAGATCCATCGAGAGAGTGTCTGTACCGTTTTCCTTCCCTATCGTGCAGACGTCGTAAAAGGCCTAGATATCCTGTACTGGCGGGGCTGAGAGAGAAACAATCTTGGTCGCTTGCTTTCTTTACTTGACTGCCCCAGCCACAACTCACCGATCCCTTCATCAAATCGGCCTGAAGCTCCGAAACATAAAACCAGCACCACAAACAATCCTTAACACAAAACAAGCCCAACCGCAGTCACACATTACATATATGAATTACATCACACACACACACACACACACACACACACACACACACACACACACACACACGCATATAGATAGGATGAGAGAGAGAGCGAGAGAGAGATCTATAGATAGATAGATCTATGATATAAGATATAGATCTATATAAGCTAGATAGATATATATATATATATATATATATATATATATATATATATATATATGCTTTTATGAAAATTTCATCAAATTCCATCAGTATGTTCATGTCCGAGTAAGGACCAAGATCAAAAGTAAATTAAACAATTAATTCATCCTTACACTCCAGTCAGTACCTTGTTGGGTGTATACTCAAATTCTCATTGTGTGTCCTTAGATTGAAAATTACATTCTCACACATTTCTTAAATGACTATTACAAATACACTGACTTCTCATATTTTTCAATTCGTGTTCTCTTCATCTTCAACTGAAATACCATTATATATTTTCTATATCTTGTCTAAAATTATATTATCTTTTTTTTTCACTACATACTTAGTGTCAATAAACAAATTGCAGCAAATATTATTTTTTCATACATTACCTATTTCATAAACAAAAAACATACTGTAAACGGAAAATACGCATAATTTTTCAATATGTATGCGTAAGGTTAACCATGTATCTCGTCAAAATAATGTAGTCGCCATTGATTTTAAGGGAATAAAGAGATTTAGCACATATACCGGGTTGGAAACACATATTCTGAAAGCTACTGCCTTTTTGCCATCTTCGTGTGGATTTTTGAAACGCACTTTTGGCCTACGATTTAATTAAATAAAGTTAAATCGCCCACTGTCCTTTTTTTTTTTTTAACCATTGCTTGTCTATACTCTATCTCTAGCGAGCAAAATGTGTTGGTGTTCACAAAGTCAGATTGTCTTTCCTCTCTCACTTATGGAAGATCAGTTTCAGTGAACATGCTTTTGGGGTGAATTAACACCGTTCTGTCCCCCCAGACAAGTTTGGCAGAATAATCTGACATTAAGAATCTCCTCACTTATCTCGCTCCTCTCCTGGAGGAGGGGTGTGTGCTTCCTCCATGCTGAACGGACTCCCCTCCCCTTTCCCCGCAAGATGGAGGGAGGACACTGATGGACGACCCCCGACTGCTAGACTGAACATTGACCCCAATAGAGTGACATATGTGACTCTGAACTCTAAGACTGCCACTTGCCTTTCTACTGTAAATTATTTTATTATAAAGTAATTGACAATGATTTTGGTAATTTTGATAACGTATCGAATTTTGCCAGTGGTAATTTACTCGTTCAAACTCTTAACATAAGTTAAGTTACGTCACTTTTGAAGCTCCGGTTCATTCATGACAATGAGATCAAGGCTTTCATTCCAGTATCCATAAATTCGTGTCAGGGAGTCGCCTCCAACAGTGATTTTGTAGATATGGATGAGATCAATAATGTAGATTGCATGGCTGACTAGAATTTGATTGAAGCTATTTAAATTACTAAAATGGATGACTGCACCAGAAGGAACGCAGCTTCAGCAGTTTTAATTTTCAGCACTGCTAAGTTGCCAGTGAGGATTATGTAGGGTACGCGTCAGTTCCATATTCGTCCCTATTTCCAAATCCTTTCCGTTGTTTCAATTGCTAACTTTACGGTCACCATGGAAAAGCTTCTTGGTCTTCTGACGACTACTGTAGTAGATGCTTAGGGGAGGGTCATACTGTAAACCAATGTGCATCTCTAATTCAAAAGTGCTGCGGTTTTGAGGGTACTCATTCCACTTTCTCACATGATTGCCCCGCGTGTAAAAGATCTGCACAGTAAAAGCAACTCAGGGGAATTCCTATTATGAAGCAAGGATGCGAGTGAAGCAGACACAGTCCATGGAACATATATTTTAACGACTCGCTGCACCTCATCCCAAGAGCGAAGGCATATGCAGACGATGTCACCCTCACTCAAAGATACGAGCTTTAGAAAGCGACTGCCATCACTGCTCCGATCAACTACAATCTGAGCTGAATTGCAGCATGGGGCAACAAATGGCAAGTTAGGTTTGCTTCGCAGAAGACGTGTAAACCCTTACAACTGAACCTCAGTGGAGACACACTGACCCCGAGAGACGAGATAAAGGTGCTGGGGGTCACCTACGACCAAAAGTTCACTTTCAGCTCACACATAGGGCGGCTATTCAGGCAAGCCTCAGGTAAGCTGGCTTGTCTGAGGAGAATGTCGTGGCCTCTCGACGGCAAGGTCCTCTACAAGGCGCAGGTTCGCTCCTCCCAGGAGTACACCCTTGGTCCTTACTCGGACATGAACATACTGATGGAATTTGACGAAATTTTCATAGAAGCATATATATATATATATACATATATATATATATATATATAT
>CM035223.1:14319658-14336340 GCA_020233015.1 Callinectes sapidus | reverse complement strand
ATAATAATAATAATAATAATAATAATAATAATAATAATAATAATAATAAAATAAAATAAAATAAAATAATAATAATAATAATAATAATAATAATAATAATAATAATAATAATAATAATGATAATAATAATGATAATATAAATGACAATAATGCAAATAATAATAAAAATTATAATACAAATAATAATAATATTAGCAATAATACTATCAATAATGATAATAATAATAATAATAATAATAATAATAATAATAATAATAATAATAATAATAATAATAATAATAATAAAATAATAATAATATAAATAGTAATAATAATACAAATGATAATAATAACAACACAAATAATAATAATAATAAAAATAATAATGATACTACTACTACTACTACTACTACTACTACTACTACTACTACTACTACTACTACTACTACTACTACTACTACTACTACTACTACTAGTAATAGTAATAATAATAACAGTAATAATAATAATAATGATAATAATAATGATAATACTACTAATAATAATAATAATAATAATAATAATAATAATAAAAATACTACTAATAATAAAATAAGTAATAACAATAATGACAAAAATAATAATGACTAATAGTAATGACAAAAGTAATAATGACAGTAATAATATGACTAATAATAATGACAGTAATAACAATGACAGTAATGATAATGACAGTAATAATAATGACAGTAATAATAATGACATTAATAATAGTGACAGAAACAAGGATTATGAAATCAATACAAATGAACATAATAATGAATGAAATTATAAGTTTAAAAGTATAAATGAAGTAAAAATAAGATGAAGTGCATGTAACTATAACAACATTGACGTTAAAGAAATGTCCCACTGGCATTGAGATATACCTACCTAGTAACTAATAATGTTCAGCCATGACGGCGTTTCTTAGATCTCGCTTGAATTTGGTACGTAAGACAATATTTTTTTTTTGTAATTTGGAATCTGATTCCATAACACGGGTCCTCTGAACTGTATACTCTGATAGGCATGACATTCTGCATAATAGGAGTTGTAGAGTGAGTACATTACGAGTATTGTTGTGGTCTAGTATATGGAAATTGCTGTTCATTGGAAATAAATTTTGTGGCTGGAATTATAAAATATACTTTAATATGTATTATATTAATCAAAATCTACACATGAAATAGTTGGGCCAAGATTCATAATGCTTCATAATTTCGAATGGTTGGGATTGAGTTTCACTGTCTGTCTCGAATATGTGGTCATTATTTCGAATCGGCGGTAATAACTGCGTAGGCGTGGCTTTGGTAAGGTGTGCGGAGCCGACAATAGACTTTGCTGTTGCAGTAACAGTCAGTTGACTTGTGGACCTGTAAGACGTTGGTGCGGTCTTGGATAACCCCTGTGTTGTGTTGTGTTGGGTTTATGGAACTAGACCTGGTGTATCAGACAGTGGTGATGGTCATCTGTGTCCTGGGGAATGTTGGTTTCCTGGCTGTTTACCCTATTTGAAGGTCCAGTTGTTGCAATAAAAGGTATGTTTATTATATAATATAAAATTGTATGATTCTAGATTATTTATGTTGTCTGTGCAGATTACTCGAGTAGCAGTGTTAATAATATTGTTAATCTAGAATTAGTGTTATGTTTATCTTTCCAATGTCCTGGTGGTGATATAGTTTTCCATATATGGCGTAGTGGCTTCGAGTCTCAGCGCATACATATGTTCTTTGATTTTATTACCTTCATGATTTATTTTCGGGGTAGTAATATTGGTTAGGTCTACTAGTAATAATTGTGCAGTTGAATTAAATTATAGTTATATGGATACAAATTATAGTTTGTGATTAATTATTCAATCATTTGAATCCCGGTGACGGGGTTGGTACTTTAATTAGTTTATTATTCAGGAAGGACTAACTTAGATAGACTGTTACCTTTTACTTTCTTTAAGGTACCTGTAGGGTGCTATGGTACCATTATTATTATTATTATTATTACTATTGTTTTTGTTATCTGTATTATTGGTAGTTTGATATATTTAGATAGGTGTACTAGGGTGACCCATGGTGCAGTGGTAGCGCCCAGTTGGAAGAGCCTTGGTTAGATTCCCAGGCAACGTGAAATATTATGCCTAAAATAACGTTGTCCCTCCCCACTCTCCAGTCGATTAGACCTGCAACCCAGGACGTAAAAGAGTGACCTTGATAAATGTCACAGAGATTTGACTCTGACCCTTGTGTCCCCCTGCCATTGGGATCAATCTAGACTTAGACAAATGTGTGAGTGAATATGGAGGTCACCGCCACCATCCTCGCCTCCACTTCCCCCCTGCCTACATCACTCCTTCCCCTACCCCGGCCCCTCACTTGCCCCCCATTTTAACTACAACTCCCACCTCCCCTTTTACCTCCCCTACCATCTCTACGTCCACCTCCATCACAGCCTTCCCCACCACCACAACCACCACCACTTACCCAACCACTTTCACCATATCACCCTCCAACTCCTTCACCTCCATTTACAAAAAGATGCTGTGAGCCGGCCATTCTGGTGTCCCATGTGCAACCTATTATCGTTGTTTGCTCTTACACCACCAGGGATAAGGTCACTATCCACTGTATCCAAGAGGGATGTCCTAATAGTGTGTGCATTAACGGCCACAAAGGGGAGTCTTCCTGTGCATCCTGACTTCGCAGCTGAGACTGGCAAAAAAATATCACTCGGCCGGTACTGTACTAACCCTGGGCTGACCCCGCTGCTCCTCAACCACACCCTGCAGTTCCCACCCAGGACTTCCCCTCTCTCTTTGCCACCCTCCCTCTTGACGCTTTCCGGTCCCCGCTTGCCCTGTTTGCCCTGCCTTTACCAGAAGGGGAAATCACGAGGAAGGAGCTGCTCTCCTCTCCCCCAGAAGAGTTCGTTGACACCATTGTCCGACTGCGAGCTGAATTGTCCTCCTTCAAGGCAGCAAATAAAGGCCAACGGAGGCTAATCGACTCTCTCGCTAGTTTACGCTACCACTTTAACTATCAACGGGACTCTTAATACCTGCAGCAAGTGGATACGACCCCAGTCATCCAGAGCACCAGTGCCCTGCTCAGCAAGATTGACTCTGGCAGGACCGAGGTGTGCTCTAATGACCAACAATGGAGAGCGTGGTGAGATTCCGACAAAGCGCGACATCTCCGAAAAATATCACTTAATACAGAAACCGCTGATCCCTCAGTCCCGCCTCCCTTCATCGCCCCCATCACCTTCACCTCCACCAGTACACAGAACCTGGTAGAAGTCGTCCCCCCCCTGCGCTTCCCACGCAGCCCCTCCTCCACGGAATAGGTATAACACCACTACCTCCGACCCAACCACCACGACCAACAATAACAGCTACAATAATCAAACCACCAACCCGGGACGAAATACCACTTTCACCACCACCACCACCAACAACAGCAACAACAATAATAACAACTCCAACAACAACATAGACAAATACTGCAGCAGCAACGGCAACAACAACAACAACAACAGCAACAACAACAACAACAACAAAAATAATAACAACAACAATAACAACAACCATACCACCAAAAGGAAGTACTTGCAGCCTGGCAAATTTAGCGCTCCGCTAGATCATTACAACCTTATTCACCACGACGGCAGCAGATTCAATACCACCCAAGGACAGAGTGAGACCCTCCCCCCCCCACTGTGGGAGGTGCCTATGGCGAGCCCACACGCGGAACAACTGCAAGGCCATCGTGTGTGACTTCTGTGGAAGCAGAGCTCAATACGTGGATCACTGCAGGACTCGCCAGGCGGAAGAGAGACGAAGGCTCTACTGCGACTTCTGCTTCAGGTCTGGACATACAGAGGAGACCTGCTGCACACGTGATGCTGAAGCCAGGCAGGAGCGACTCATCCGAGCGATTCTTGCAGAGAGTCTGCTACCCCCAAATCATACGACACCCCACTGCTGCCTCCCCAGGCACAGGCATAGCCCGTCCAGTAGCCCCCAGCCTCTGCTACCGACACACCATTTTCCACCCGCCAACTACCGTGCGCTCCCCCTAACAGCGCCATCCCAGCACAACCACACCAGGCAGTAGTATGGCTCCCTGTGGCCTCAATATCCTATCTGCAGGTTTCAGGACAAACGTGGGTCACCTCACCCATGCAGTCCTCAGGAAAGGAGCCGATATAGTGGTTGCTGTTGAAACGTTTATGAGTGACATGTGTATCACAACTTGCGACAGGATACTGAGCTACAACTACTGGGAGAGACGGGATCGTAAAAAGGTCAGGGAGGTTGTGTGGCTGTGTGCTATCGGGAAAGTCTGCAGATACAGCAACTTTCTGTCCCGACACCACAGGAGATGGAGGCTATGTTCTTCCGTCCTCTCCTCACCCGCAGTGGCAAGGCGTCACGCTTCTCAGCTTCCTCAGCGAACAGCTAGACACCGTTATGGACACTTACAACTGCCAGAATACTGTAGTCGTGGGTTACCTGAATCACCATCTGGTGCACAGAGCCTTCACGGAACTGACAGTGGTCCATGGGCTTACCAACCATGTAAACCTCACCACACATGTAAGTGGGATCCTTACTAGACCCCGCCCTCGCTGACCTTTCTGTTGACTCCGTGCTGTGTTCCCAGCTGAACAGAGTTGGCAGCTCTGACCACAATGATATCCTCTGCACCTTAGAGCTAAACCCTGCACAAGAGGAGGAAAGCCAGCGTACGATCTGACTCTGGGAGCGAGCAAACTGGCAAGCCCTTAAGGCGGATCTGGCTGCCATGGACTGGGATGCCACATTTTCCGAGGACGTCAGTCATTCCGTGGCTGCATTCACCTACATCCTCCTCTCAGTCTAGACACAACGTGTCCTTCGCAGAACATACCGAACGGAACCTCGAGATCAGCCTTGGTTTGGTTACTGCTGTCGCATGGTCGCAGATGAAAAATATTCAGCCTGGACCCGCTACAAGCGCCGCCCTACAAACTGTAACAAGGCCCTGCATCACACCACTTGTAAGTCCATGAGCAGGAGAGCTGAGTGGGCGAGAGAGAAATGGAAGAACAACCTAAGAGGAAAATTTTGTAGCAACCAGGTTGACCCCAGGCAGTGGTTGTCTTTTGTGAAGCTGAGGCAAGGGAAGGCTACACAGGAAAGAATACCTCCCCTCAAAACAGCCGCTGGAGGCTTGACGCTTGGCGGTCGCAAACCAGGCGAAGGCAGAACTGCTGGCCGAACATTACAGCGGCAAAATGACCACAAAGGAGCCCAATAGCCAACCCCCTCCCATCATTCCGCTCTGCGATACGCGTCTGGACAGCCTGGTGGTCCACGAGAACACCATCACGCGTCTCCTCCGCAACGTTAAGACCAGAAAGTCACCTGATCCGGACGGTGTGAGCCCCTTCCTGCTGAAACGCTGTGCAAGGGAGCTGTCAAAACCCCTGACGCACATCTGTCAGCAGTGCCTCAGCTCCAGTACTTGGCCTACTGTCTGGAAGGAGGCTCGGATCACGCCCGTCCACAAAAAGAAGGATAAAGGGGCCCATCTAACTACCGGACAATATCCCTACTGATGGTTCTCAGCAAACCATAGGAATGTGTTATTGCTGAACAGTTGATAAGCCACCTGGACAGTCACCACCTCTTCTCCCCCCGGCAATACGGCTTCAGAAAAGGGCGCTAAGCCTCAGATCTGCTCCTTCTCTTGGGTAAGAAATGGCATGAGGCCCTGGACTCCGCCCGGCCATCGCTCGTAATTGCCTTAGACAAAGCTGGCGCATTTGACCGTGTGTTGCACAGAGGGCTCCTGGCCAAGCTAGAGCAGCTCGGCGTGGCAGGTGAGCTGTTGGAGCTGTTTTCTAGCTACCTGCAGGACCGGAGAGTCGTGGTAAGCGGGTGCACATCTGATATATACCCATTTGAGGTATCTCTTCCTCAGGGTTCTACATTAGGCCCCATCCTGTGGAATATTTACTTCAACGATCTGCTCCAGAGCCTCCCTTTGTCATCAGCATATGCAGACGACTACACCGTCTCAGATAGCTACACCAGGGATGAGACCGCGAACGTGATGGAAGACACCAACCGAGATATCAGGGTCACCGCAGACTGGGGTGCGAGGTGGCAAGTAAAGTTTGCAATTGAAAAGACCCAGGCTGTTCTCATATCACGTTCACGAGAGGATGCCAGGATGCTCGAAGGTCAGATAAAGTTTCAAGTGGACACACTTGCAATACAGGACTCAGTCAACATCCTGGGGGTTAAAGGTAGACTTCAAACTCTGCTTCGACAGCCACCTCAAGAATATGGCACGGAAAGCCTATATAAGGCTGACACTCTTTTTTATGTAGAAGGGAGGCGGCCAAAGCAACAAAAATAAAACAAAAAAGCCCACTAAATTGCCGGTCCCTGGGAAAATTCAGATTCGTGAGCCAAAAGAATGGGATAAGTGTCTTGATACCTCTCTCTCTCTTGAAAGAGTTCAAGTCATAGGCAGGTGGAAATACAGAAGCAGGGAGAGAGTTCCAGAGTTTACCAGAGAAAGGGATGAAAGACTGAGAATACTAGTTAACACATTACAGAGGTGGACAGAATAGGGGTGAGCGAAAGAAGCAGGTCTTGTGCAGCGAGGCTACAGGAACAGGAGAGGCATGCAGTTAGCATGAAAATAGTGGTAAAAAAGAGCAAGAGAGGCAACATTGCGGCGATAGGAAAGAGGGTGAAGACAGTCAGTCAGAGGAGAGGAATTGATCAGACGAAAAGCTTTTGATTTCACCCTGTTCAATAGAGCTGTATGAGTGGAGCCTCCCCAAACATGTGAAACATACTCCATACATAGACGGATGAGGCCCCTGTATAGTTTGCAGTTGGGGAGGCGAGTAAAACTGGCGGAGACAGCTCAGAACACCTCACTTCATAGAAGCTGTTTTAACTAGAGAGGAGATGTGAAGTTTCCAGTTTAGATTACAAGTAAAGGATAGACATAGAATGGTCAGTGTAGGAGAAAGGGACAGTTGAGTGTCATTGAAGAAGTGAGGATTGTTATTTGGAAGGTTGTGTCGAGTTGATAGGTGGAGGAATTGAGTTTTTGAGGCATTGAACAACACTAAGTTTGCTATGCCCTAATCAGAAATTTTAGAGAGATCGGAAGTTAAGCATTCTGAGGCTTCCCTGCGTGAGCTGTGTATTTCTTGAAGGGTTGGTCGACTATGAAAAGGCATACAAAAGTACAAGCTGGTATCATCACCATAGGAGTGGATTGGGCAAGATGTTTGGTTTAGAAAATCATTGATGAATAATAGGAAAAGAGTGGGTGATAGGACAGACACATGAGGAACACCACTGTTAATATAAGTTGCAGAGATAATGATAGAAGCCGTAGTAGGGTAATTTGAAAAATAAATCTTTGTACCAGACTCTATCAACAGCTTTTGATATGTCTAGAGCTACAGCAAAAGTTTCACAAAAATCCCTAAAAGACCAATAATGATTAAGGAAAGCCTTGATGGAAGCCATACTGGCGATCAGAGAGAAGATTGTGAAGTGATAGATGTTTAAGAATCCCTTTATTGAGAATAGATTCAAAAACTTTTGATAAGCAGGAGATTAAAGCAATAGGACAGTAGCTTGAAGGATTAGAACGGTCACCCGTTTTAGGAACAGACTGAATGTAGCCAAACTTCTAGCAAAAAGGAAACGTAGATGTAGATAGACAGAGTTGAAAGAGTTTGACTAGGCAAGGTGCCAGCACGGAGGCACAGTTTTGGAGAACAATAGGAGGAACACCATCAGTTACATAAGCCTTCCGAGGGTTTAGGCCAGCGAGGGCATGGAAAACATCATTATTAAGGATTTTTGTAGGTAGTATGAAGTAGTCAGAGGGGGGAGGAGAAGGAGGAACAAGCCCGGAATCGTCCAAGTTAGTGATTTTAGCAAAGGTTTAAGCGAAGAGTTCAGCTTTAGAGATAGATGAGATGGCATTGGTAACATCAGGTTGAACTAAAGGAGGGAAAGATGAAGAAGTAAAGTTGTTGGAGATGTTTTCGGCTAGATGCCAGACGTCTCGATGGGATTTAGATCTGGAAAGAATTTGACGTGCGGTTAGGGCCCTACTTGATGCAGATGGCCTCTTGAAACTGTACAAGGCGCAGGTGAGACCTATTATAGAGTACAGCCCTCTTACCTGGATGGGCAATGCCCAAGGTCACCTCTTCCTGTTGGACAAGGTGCAGCGGAGGGCTGATCGCCTCATAGCTAACACCAATGGCCACCAACGGCAACACCATCTTGGGCAACGATTCCATGAAGAGCAGCGCCGCCAGCATCAGCATCGGTACCCGCTTGAAGCACACCAAAACGCCAATAGCACTCTGCTGCTGGACTCATTGGAGCACCGAAGGAGGGTCAATGCTCTCGCTGTGCTGCACAAGGCCCAGCTGCAGCACAACCCTCACCTTGCAGCGCTTCGGGTATCATGGAGGAGGTGAGGGCACACTGCGAGAAGGTTAGTGTCGGACGTCCTTCTTGAAATCCCGATGGCCTTCACAACAAGGAAACAGAGGGCCTTCACGTGTGCCACAACGTTACTGTGGAATGCCTTCACAGCTCCAGTGGAAGTGGGGCCCATGTCCACTCAGCAGGTGAAGGTTGCCGCCCATATCTGGCTACGCTCCCGACCACCCTAACAGTATCTAGTTCCACTATAGCAAACCCTGACAGTGACAGTGCAGTGTTTATCGTTTTTCCCCCAACCTCGTACGCGAAATTGTGCCTGAAGTGACTGTGCTTTTTACTATACTATGCCTGGTGGTGACAGTGTAGACAAGTTGCCTGATAAAGACAATGCCAAGACACGGGTGTAGCTTTTTGAATAAAACCCTCGAGATTCAAGATAGGAGTCTTCTTTAGCTAAAATACAATTCTCCCTTCTATGCATAATACCCTATGTCATATCTACTGTATGTTTAAATGAGAGAGAGAGAGAGAGAGAGAGAGAGAGAGAGAGAGAGAGAGAGAGAGAGAGAGAGAGAGAGAGAGAGAGAGAGAGAGAGAGAGAGAGAGAGAGAGAGAGAGAGAGAGAGAGAGAGAGAGAGCGCGAGAGAGAGAGAGAGAGAGAGAGAGAGAGAGAGAGAGAGAGAGAGAGAGAGAGAGAGAGAGAGAGAGAATAAAGTAAAGTAAAGTAATTTATTGCCATTTACGTACACATAAAGTAATATACGTACATTTATAATACACAGGCAAATAATGGCACGGCCTGCCAAGCTGTAGCTCCTAGGCAGACAGACGGATTTATCTATACTTTATTGATTGGGTTTAGGTGGAAAATAGTGTACATGAAAATTTCTTTCAATAATTACTCAGGAAAATAAATAATAATGAATGACATAAGGATTGAAATAGAGAGAAAAAAAAATACATACAACAGATCAGGGGAACAAGATAATCAAGTGAAAACAACAAGTGGTTATGGTATCTATAGAGCTGATAAGTAGTATTTTAAGTTACGTTTGAAATTATGTAAATTGCTAGTATTAACATGATTTTTTTTATTTCAACCGGTAATGTTCCATAAGTCAGGACCGAAACTTAAGATGCTGTATTTGAACAGAGTTGTGCGGAATTGAGGGCAGACTATATCAACAGTGTTACTCCTGGTGTTGTGACTCCTATTAACAGGCCTAAAGAATCGTGTTCCTGTAGAGTTTTTAATTATTTTAAACATGAATAGCAAAAGAAAATACTTATGAATATAACTAAATTTCAGAATCTTATGGTCCGTAAATATGGGATGTATCAAATTTCCTTTTGAAGAACATACATCCAAGGATTTTCTTTTGAGTGACTGTGAATTTATTAATGAAAGAAGGCCACGTGCATGCCCATATACACACACTATAAATAAGGTGAGGATAACACAGTGTGTAATATGCACTAATAAGAGCTTCAGTTGTGAGGGAATTGCGGATTATATATAATACACCACATATTCTTGATAATTTCACACATACTTCATTAATTTGGCAATTCCAATTTAGGCTTTCGTTCACATAAACACCATTACATTTTGTAGAATTTACACGTTTCACAGCTTCCCCTTCCAGTAACCGTGGTGGCATGTAATTGTTTATATATCGATTTTGGAAAAGTATGAAGTTGGTTTTGCTAATATTAAGTTTTAGCCTATTCAATTTAATCCAGTTATATACTAAATTTTATTCAGTGCTTAAATTAGAATGCAAATTATGAATATCTTTGTCTGCTAACAACATGTTAGTATCATCTGCATAAATGGTAAATTCAGAACTATTACGAGCATTGCATATGTCATTAATGTAAATAAGATGTGAAATTGGACCTAAAATAGAACTTGAGGTACACCATTTGCTATGATTCTGGAGCGGAAATACTGTGAATTACAATAAACGGCCTGTGACCTATTACACATATATATATTTTTTAATCAATTGAAAAGGTATCCCTCTGATCCCAAAGTATTGTGTTTTTTCAAGTAATATCTGGTGGTTTAAAGGGTCGAATGACTTGGATAAATCCATAAAAATTCCATCTGCATAACACTTGTCCTCTAGATATCTATAAACATTATAGATAAACTCTAATATTGCAGTTTCAATAGATCGATTAGCTCGAAAACCATGTTGATTTGTTGATAGCAGGTTGTTTTTCTCCAAATAGTTTATTAGACGTGTGGCAATAATCTTTTCAAAAACTTTACTAAAAGCCGGACGTATTGATATGGGGCGATAGCTGTCAATGCTATATCTACTGCCAGATTTTTGCACTGGTACGACTTTGGCCCTCTTTAGGTCATCTGGGAATACTCCATTTCTTAATGACAAATTTATGATATGTTTCAATGGGGTGGATATCAAAGATGAAGTATGTCTTAATAGTTTCGGTGATATGTCATCATAACCTGGGGCAGCCGTTTTTTTAAGGAATTTAAATAATCTTCTATCTCGGTGCGGTCTGTTGGAGCTAAGTTAAAAAAAAAAGCTGGGGGGTTGCCTAAGTAATGGATATAATCATTAGTGTCTGTGTTATTGACTTTTTATTTTATTTTTTTTCGTACATTTGATGTTCTACCAATTAAGAAGTTGATGGATTTCCAGTATACTTTAGGGTTGCCTTGGTTTTCTTTAGGTTGATCTTTGTAAAATTTACCTTTTGCAGCTCTTAAAAGGGATGTAAGTTTATTTCTATATTGTCTGTAGGTTTCCTCATAGATTAAATGCCATTTATTCGCAAGTCTTTCTAATCGATTTTTATTTCTAATGCTATTTTTCAGAGCTTGGGTGATGTGTGGGCTTTGCTCTTGTTTAGAGTTAATTCAAATATTTTAACAGGAAAGTATTCCTTATATTAATCATTAAACTTTGAGTAAAAGAGCTCATATGATTCATTGGGACATGTAGAATCTAAAAATATTGCTCCAGTAAATCTGAGAAGTTTATTACTAAAAAAGGCTAAAGACGTATTTGTAATAATTACCTTACTTATTTATTCGTGAGCATTATACCTTACATTTTGTTGCCTCAACTGAGACACAACTGGGAAATGGTCTGAAATGTCAGTATGTATTATATAATTACAATGATGCAGTCATTGTCCTGGGCGAGTTTAATGCTGTCACTGGCACCGAAAGGGCAGGCTACGAAATATGTGTTGATCTCCATGCTTCTGGTACGAGGAATGACAACAGCTCTTTCCTTCTGAATTTTGCAAGATCCAGAAGGTTGAGAATTGCGGGTTCCTGGTATCAGAGACCAACGCTGCACCACTGGACTGGCAATGGCGGAGGGGTAGCGAAGGAGATCGACCATATCCTTGTCAGTACTCGATGGAGGATCCTCCAGAACTGCAGGGTTTTTCGAAGTGCTGACTTTTTTGCGACCTATCACAGGCTTGTTGTTGCTTCATTCAAGCTTCATATCAAGTTCAGAAAGCCTCCAAGACGCAACCACATTGTGTTTCATCTAGAGAAGCTAAAGTATTTGACATGTGCACAAGAGTATGCAGTGACAGTCTCCAATCGGTTTGGAGTACTCGACACCCTTGAGGACCCTGAAGAGCTATGGGATACCTTCAAACGTGACACTCTTGAGGCTGCTAAGGAATGCATTGGGGAGCGCCCGAGGTCACGCAGTGGCTTCACCTAGGTAGAGACGCTGGAAAGTATTGAGGAGAGTCGCACTGCCAGACTTGCAGGGGACCATGACCAGTACAGGGCTCTGTCACGTAAAACTAGAACTCTTCTGAGAAGAGACAAGGAGAGGTATGTCAAAGGTCTCGCTGAGGATGTCGAGTGTCATTTAAATGCGAATGACCTCAGACCTGTCTATCGAGCTCTGAAGAAACTCCGCTCCAAGTCTACTTCTCAGGTGAGTGCTACCAGAACAGCAGATGGTTGCCTCGTATCGGACGCAGATGGGCAGGTGGCTCATTGGGATGAGTACTTTGAGCAGCTGTTCACAGTGGATCCTCCAAGCGGAGAGCTCCGGACTGTAGGATTGCAGACGCTGGATGCTGATCCACCCATTGACGAAACTGCACCCTCCATTGGCGATGTCAAAGAGGCTGTGGCAAAGTTGAGGGGTGGAAAGGCAGCTGGCATCTGCAACATCAGTGCGGAGCTGCTCAGAGCTGGGGGTGAAGCCATGATCCGTGGGTTGCATGCTGTCTTGACTGCTGTATGGCATTCAGGTACCATTCCTGAGTGGAAGAAGGCTTTGGTCGTCCCTATCTGGAAGGGGAAAGGGAACTGTCAAGACTGCAGCAACTACCGTGGAATAACGCTGCTCAGCGTACCAGGCAAGGTGCTTGCCCATTTGCTGCTGACACGGATCCGCACTCACCTGCTGAAGCATCAGAGACCTGAACAGCCAGGGTTTACGCCCGGTAAGTCAACAACTGACCGTATCCTAGCGCTTCGCGTATTGGTAGAGCGCCGACGTGAGTTTCGACAGGGAATGCTTGCAGCCTCTTTCGATCTCAAGAAGGCGTTTGACTCAGTGCATCGAGAGACACTCTGGGATCTTCTGTCTCTCCGTGGGATTTCTACAAGGATTATATGTCTATTAACTGGCCTGTACTCCGGAACTGTAAGTGCTGTGAAGTGTGGAGGAGGCGTGTCCAGCTTCTTCCCTGTGAATATAGGTGTGAGGCAGGGCTGTGTGCTTGCTCCATCACTTTTTCAACACATGCATGGATTGGGTACTAGGCAGAGTTGTGGAATAAAGTCATTGTTGAACATCTGTCGGCAACACCAAGATTATAGATCTTGTTTTAGCTGATGATGCAGCAATCTTCGCTGAGTCACTGGAGGTGCTGGTAATGGCTCTAGAGGCACTGCACAAGGAGGTGAAGCCCTTGGGACAAAAGGTTTCCTGGGAAAAGACCAAGGTCCAGGTGTTTGGATGTGTACTGGATGAAACATTACAGTCTGTCCATGCGTGTGGCGAGGACATTGAGATCTTGAAAAACTTCACATACTTTGGTAGTGTAGTACATAACGATGGTGGGTCGAGCCAAGAAGTCACACGGCGGATTGGGCTGGCCCACGGCGTTATAGATTCGCTCAACACGCGTATTTGGCATTGTCGATACCTGTACAGACGGACAAAGATTCGGATCTCCAAGTCGCTGGTGATCCCTGACTTACTCTATTGTTGTGAGACATGGACACTGAACACCGACCTGAAGAGGCGAATTGATGTCTTTGGTACTAGATGCCTTCGCAGGATCATGGGATACCGCTGGTATGACTTTGTGTCAAATCAGCGATTGTTCCGTGAGACCGATTCGAGGCCTATTACTAGCATAGTCCATCAGCGCCAACTGTCGCTATATGGGCATGGGGCGCGAAACCCGGATACCGATCCTGCTTGTCGGGTTGTTTCCGTAAAGGACAACCCGACTAGGATGAGACCTAGGGGACACCCACAGAACTCTTGGCTGCGGCCAGTCGATGCCTTCTGCTGGGAGTTACTCAGTATAGGAAGGGAGCCTGCATGGAGACTCGCGAGGCGTGACTGCCAAGAGTGGCGCCGTAGGGTAGGCGAGGCAACGCGCCCCCCGGCGTATGCCCCTCATGATTGATTGATGTTTAGCTCTATTTATGTAGTTCATATATGGTCTAGGAGTGTAGCCGTCTTATGGAATACTTGGTTTGGTTTTGAAATTAATGGAAATAAAGAAAATGAATACATTAGATTTATGAAACTACTAACAGAGGTATCACATATATGTATTATTAAGTCTAAATTAAAATCTACAGTCATGGAGGCTAAGGTACCTTTTATCAACAGCTAACGTGAGTAGATCAGCCATTGTGTTGAGAAACCTGTTCACATTACTTCACGTAGATACACATGAGTAAGCAAGACATTGAATAAAAGATTCCATAATAGTAAATTCACCTAATGGAGAAGAATGGTAGTCATGTGATATGTAGAGGGCGATGCCTCCACCACTCCTATTTCTGCACTTACTGCAAAGATCATATCCAGGTAAATTATACAGGGGAACAAGGTCCACGTCTAGTCTGGTTTATCTAAAACCTTAGAAAGTCGATTTTTTTTTATCGGGGTTAGCAAAAATTGTATCCACAAAATACTTGAGATTGGATGGAATTGACCGTATGTTAAGGTTGGTGTAACTGACGTGACTGCACATAGAAAAAGAATCTAGAAATACATAATCATATTGTGGAACACCTAAGTGTCGTGAGTGAATATAAAATCGATCGAAGTGTAAATTTCTATAGTCATTTGAGTCAGTGGGAATAAAGAGATCAAATAAAACTTGATCATATACCGAGGCAAAGGGTAATTCATTACAAAACATATTTACTGATTAAACGTATATACAGCTGTATTCAAATATAGTTATTATTACTTATCTATTTCCCTTTGCGTTCACGAAGTTCTCTCTTCTGTTGACTTTTTATAATAGTAGCAGTAGTAGTAGTAGTAGCAGCAGCAGCGCCAGCCCGAGGCTGACACCGCGCCCTCCACAGCTCTCCCGGGCCTAGGCAGACCAGGCGCCACGTCGCCGCCAGCAACAGCAGCAGCGGCAGCAGCAGCGGCAGCAGCGGCAGCGGCAGCAGCAGCGGCAGCAGCGGCAGCAGCAGCGGCGACAGCGGCGGTGGCGGCGGCGGCGGCGGCGACGGCGGCAGCGGCGGCAGCAGCGGCAGCGGCAGCAGCAGCAGCGAGCAGCAGCAGCTGCAGCAGCAGCAAGCAGCAGCAGCGAGCAGCAGCGGCAGCAGCGGCGGCGGCAGCGCAGCGGCAGCGGCAGCAGCGGCAGCAGCAGCAGCGGCAGCGGCAGCAGCAGCAGCGGCTGTGGCAGCGGCAGCGGCGGGGGCGGCAGCGTCGGCGGCGGCAGCGGCGGCAGCGCAGCGGCAGCGGCGGCAGCGCAGTGGCAGCGGCAGCGGCAGCAGCGGCAGCGGCAGCAGCAGCAGCGGCAGCGGCAGCGGCAGCATCAGCATCAGCATCAGCATCAGCAGCAGCAGCAGCAGCAGCAGCAGCGGCGGCGGCAGCAGCAGCAGCAGCAGCAGCAGCAGCAGCAGTGGGATACCAATGGGGCAAGGGGCCCCAGTAGCAACATTTCCACCACCTCCACCAACAGCACGATTCTGTGCACCATCAGCAGCAGCATTTCCACCACCTCCACCAACAGCACGATTCTGTGCACCATCAGCAGCAGCATTTCCACCACCTTCACCAACAGCACGATTCTGTGCACCATCACCAGCACCATGTCCCATCGACGCTTTGCCACCCGAAACACTGATGGCCGAGCCAGCAGAAGTCCCTAGGCCGCTGGAGGTCGCGTATGTTGTTGAATAAACAGGTGCCATTGAGCGGCTATTGCTCTCTTTTATTATCAGTTTGGTGTGTTTGAAGAAATCAATATTTCCTTCCGATCTGGCCTGGTGTAGTTGTAGTAGTTGTCTTCGTTTTAGTTCTTGGGATGCGGCGCAGAGATCTTCGTTAATAGAAATTCCGGTATCCTTTAGTTTTCTGAAGTTTCGTAGCACAGCTACGCGGTCCCGAAACTTCTCAAATCTCATGACTGAACGAGGGCGAGAGGGAAGTACTGGTCCCACCCGGTGAGCTCGCTCGAGGTTCAGTGCAGGTATTTGTAACTTATCCTGTAGTAGGGTACTCAACAGTGAAGCGGTCTGCTCCCGGGTTTCATCTCCCGATTGTTCTTCTACGCCGCTGATCCGGAGATTGTTGCGCCTGCTGTAGTCTTCTGGATAGTTTAACCTTGACTCTTGTTCTTGGGTTCGTTGCTTCATGTCTTCAATCCTAGTCTTGTATTCATTCTTATTCTTTCGCAGTAGTTTCATCTCTCCTTTTTGCTCAAGGACTTCGATCTGTGTAAATTCCAGACTCATCGTTAATAGCCCCTCACAGATGCTTCCAGTGTAGAAATCCTGGACTCAAATTGGTAAATAACAACTTCCAAGGAGCTCCGGAACACTTGAGCTTGAGATTCAAGTATCACTTTCAGAGCGTCAGGATCCATTGCAGATTCTACGTTCACTTCACCTTATGTTTAAGTAAAAAAAAAAAAAAAAAAAAAAAGTGAGACTGCGAGACTGAGAGAATTGAGAGTAAGAGAGAGAGAGAGAGAG
>CM035223.1:14250161-14265017 GCA_020233015.1 Callinectes sapidus | reverse complement strand
CTTTTCGCGCTCTCTCTCTCTCTCTCTCTCTCTCTCTCTCTCTCTCTCTCTCTCTCTCTCTCTCTCTCTCTCTCTCTCTCTCTCTCTCCTCTCTCTCTCGCTCTCTCTCTCTCTCTCTCTCTCTCTCTCTCTCTCTCTCTCTCTCTCTCTCTCTCTCTCTCTCTCTCTCTCTCTCTCTCTCTCTCTCTCTCTCTCAAAATGTATTTTTTAGCTAATTGCTTTAACATATACAAACTTCAGACATATATCTACAATTGCGTGGAATTATCATTTTTTCTTCGGTGTGTGTGTGTGTGTGTGTGTGTGTGTGTGTGTGTGTGTGTGTGTGTGCGTGTGTGTGTTCAAGTTCAAGTTCAAGTTCAATATTTTATTGCCGTGGGATTTTACATAGGTATGTCATAAACATTACATTTTAAGTTGCACGATGTGCCGAGCGAAGACTCACTGGCAGTTGAATTAAGTTTTAATAACTACAGTATTTGGCATGTTAGGCAATTTGGCAATGGGAAACAGACGACATAAAAAAAACAATAGGTCGCACACACACACACACACACACACACACACACACACACACACACACACACACACACACACAGACACACACACACCACACACACACACACACACACACACACACACACTTACCCTATATAACTACGTATGCTATTATTTACACAGACTGAAGTGTATATAAATATTGTTTGATAGTATGTTTAAACATGGAAATAGTAGTATCATTGTGATTAATTAGTGATTTTATATTAATAGGTAGTGAGTTCCAAAGCTGAGGACCTGAATACATTTAGCTATTTTTATACAAAGTTATGCGATATTGTGGACATACTAAATCTACACCAAAACCTCTTGCGGAGTATGTACTCGTAACCAAGATGAATAGGTTACTGTTTGAGGTACCGGTTAGGTTCCTAAACATACTGTACATAGCAATAAGAAATATTTATGTACATAACTAAATTTTAGTTTTTTATGTGTGGAATATAACATATTTATATAATCAAATTTACCCATGTAAAACATGCATCTCAAAATTTTTGTTTTGCGCCACTGTTAACTGATGTAGGTATGAAGGCAAAGTACCATCCCATACCGATACGCAATACATGAAATGAGGCTAACATAAGGTACAATAGATGGTTAGCATTCCTTCCTAAAGGGGAAAGTTTAATTTAGTCACGAATCTTATATAATACTCTGCATAATTTTGATACTTTTAAATACACTGCGTTAATATGATGACTCCAACGTAGATGATCGTCTATATAAAGACCCAAAAATTTAGTGTGACTTAGTAGTTGAATTTCTTTGTTGTCGATTGTTACTGGTGGCATATCATAGTTTAGAGAACGATTTTGAAATAACATATATGTAGGGTTAGTTGCTTTTAAAATCGGCTTTTTTTTTTTTTTTCATATCCACGTATTTGCTGAGTTAAGTTCTGCATATAGGTTTGTGTGTAGAGAATCAAAATTTTTGCCACATACCAATATATTGGTGTCACCTGCATAAATAATGAATTTTAGGTTAGGGCTAGCTTGTGGCATGTCATTGATATAGATTATGAACAGGATAGGTCCAGGTATTGATCCTTGCGTTACCTTTTTCTTGAGATGTTTGTAATATGAATATGCTGAGTTACAATATACAGATTGTACCTATTGCTGCTATAATTTTTTAGTAATTTTAATGGAACACCCCGTATACCAATATTCTCTAACTTTTTTTTCAATGCATCATCGTTTAAGGTGTCGAATGCCTTGGAGAGGTCAACAAATATTCCTGCAAGAAATAACTTATTATGTAAATATTCATATATGTTCCTCACAAACTGTAACACTGCTGTTTCTGTTGAATGATTTCTTCCGTAGTGACTGGTGCTTAAAATGTTATTTGCTTCAAGAAAATTTCAAATTGCGTTAGAAATTGATCTTTGAAAAATCTTACTAAAAGATTTAATTTGAAAAGATTTTTTTTTTTTTTTTTTTTGCAGCCAGATTTGTGAATTGGAGTTACTTTAGCTATTTCTAAGTTGTCTGGAAATATTCGTTTTCGAAATTATATATTTATAATGTGTGTTAATGGTTTGACAAGACATGTGGCTGTATATTTCAAAATCTT
Source organism: Callinectes sapidus (assembly GCA_020233015.1). Lineage (NCBI taxonomy): Eukaryota > Metazoa > Arthropoda > Malacostraca > Decapoda > Portunidae > Callinectes > Callinectes sapidus. The sequence goes on along the minus strand of CM035223.1, from coordinate 14,262,878 downwards.
AGCGGGAATATCGTCATAGCCTGGAGCATTGGGTTCTATTGCTTTTAAATAACTTTCAACGTCTTCATTAGTTACAGTAACAAATGGAAGAATAATCAGAAAAATTATGTAAATATCGTCTATAGCTATTGCTGTTATCTTGCTATGGTATATTTGCAACATCCACGTCCTGACAAGGTGGTTCTAATTCAATTATATTATTGCTTGCAGTTCTACCAAATATGTTATTACTACATTTCCAGTGGAATTTTGGATTTCCTTGATTACTTTTTAACGTATCCTGATAGTATTTATTTCTTGCAGTTCTTAAAGTTGATGTTAACGTATTTCTATAATTACTATAGTATTCTCTGTATGTTAAGGGCCATTTCTTCGCGAGTCTTTCGAGCCTATTCCTTTCTTTTATCGATTTTTTTTAGTACAGGTGTAATATGTGGGCTTACTTCATGCTTTTTATTTAGTTTAACTTGCTTCATTGGGAAATATTTTTCAAATATAGTGTAAGAAATGTTTCATGAAAAATGCCGCAAGCTTCATTCGGGCATTGAGACTCGAAGACGTTTGACCAATTAAGTTCACTTATTTCATCACTAGATTTTCGTAGAGCCTTATTAATAAAATTCCTCTCCATGTAACGGAATCATTTTTTTTTTTTCTTGGTACTTGAATTGGTAGACTATGGGGGAATTATCAGTTAAATCTGTGGTTATTATATAACTATTAGTAGTTATTTCTATCTGGGATGTCCAAATATGGTCAATGAGTGTGGCAGTTGTCCCAATTAGTCTGGTTTGTCTAGTAGTTACAGGAAAGAGAGAGAGAGAGAAAAAAAAACATTAAATTGAAATATTCAAATACACTTTTGCTTGTGCTATGATTAAGTAAGTCTATATTTCAATCCCCTAGGAATTGGAACTTTTTTTTTATGAGATAAATGAAAGAATATCAGTTAATGTGCTGAGAAAATCATCAATATTACCTCTTGGTGTTCAAGCAAGCAAAAAAATGTGATTTATAGGAGATAGTACATTCTATACTTATACATTCTATATATGGCTCTAAGAAGGTTACATCATTTAAAATGGAGGAACATAAATCATTTTTGACGTAAAGAGCAACGCTACCACTATCCCTGTTCCTGCATCATTTAAACATGGTATATCCCGGAAGTTGGTATATTGTTGCCTGGTCGGAGTCGAGTCTTATCTCAGCAAAACCAAGAACATCATACCTTGAAAAATTATGTGACATAACCGTATCGATGACACTACTTAAATTATACGGAATGCTACTGATATTTAAGAAAAACAAAATTATGAGATACATATCAATTGATAATGACAATTCATCAATAAATGTATACATTGTGTTTGGTAATTAGAGTTGTCTGAGCTGGGGGTAAATATTATTTACATCTAATTCACTATTGTATTTATCATTTTGAACTGTAATTGGATTGAAATTTCGTTCAAATAAATAATTATCTGTATTATTTTGGAACATACTATGAAACTGTTCATTAGTCAGTGATGCAAATGGTACTTGAGTAATGGTCTCCATAATTAAGTAAAATACACTCGATAAACAGTGTTTGTCGTCACTTACTACTTTGCGCGAGCTCTGAGGTCCCGTTTTTGTTGGCGTTGCGTAGCCCCACCGCTAGCACCACCCTTCCCAGTATTGGTGTGTGTGCCGCGATCTTGCTTCGCTGATCCACTAGGTCGTTCGGTTGCCGTTGCACCTCCACCCGATGCATCCACACCACGAGCGGTAGCTGCCTTCCTACCTCCAGCTGCCTCACCGCCAACTGCAGGATGCTTCACCTCATCACTAGACGGACCATGAGCGCTGGGACCACCACCCGACGAGGCGCACAAACAGCGACCTCATCACCGTTGACGTCAGCCGCCTGTCTAAGGGGTGGCTGCTGCCTCCCATACGCCAAGTCCCCGTCACGAGAACTAGAAGCAGTCGATAGACCGTGTACCTGTGCACCAGTGTTCGAGCTAGTTTGTCTGAAGGGTTGTTAAGGTGTTCTGTCCTTTATGATGAGTCGTGTATGTTTGAAGAAAGCAATTTTCCCCAGTGCTTAAGCTTGTTTTAACTCTGGAAGCTGATTTGTCCTGAGTGCCTGGGAAGCTGGAAATAGATCTTCGTTGACATAGATGTTTGTTCCTTTGAGTTTTCTCGCGTTTCGAAGCACTGCATCTCTGTTGGAATACCTTTCGAACCTCACGACAATCGGCCTTGGGCGTTGGGGGTCCGGTCGTCCTGTTCGGTGAGCTCGTTCCAAAGCAATACCCGGCATTTGTAACTTGTCTTTTAGGATGGTAGACACAATTGTAGCTGTTTGTTCCCAGGTCTCTCTGGAAGTTTGTTCGTTCACGCCGTTGAGTCGTAGGTTATTGCATCGGTTGTAGTCCTCTTGATAATTAAGTCACTGTTCTGCTTCGTTTAGCTGCTCTCTTGTGCTTCGATTGTTGTTTTGTTTAGCTGACAATCCTTTTTCACTTTTTTTGAAAACTTATTTAAGTTCATCAACTTCTGCCTGAGTGAGTTGCAAGCTTCTTGTTAGGTCACTTCCTGTGTTTTGTAAAGAAGTTATTCGTTGCTTGAACTGTTCGGTCACAATGCCAATGGCATTACGATATGCCCTTATCCAGAAGGGCCTTCATAGTACTAAATTCCATGTTGGTGATAGCTCATAAGGCTCAGAGAGGTCAGTGAAACACGTGTGTGAGTGTGTGTGTGTGTGTGTGTGTGTGTGTGTGTGTGTGTGTGTGTGTGTGTGTGTGTGTGTGTGTGTGTGTGTGTTTATGTATGTGAAGTAAGTAAGTAAGTAAGTAAGTATTTAAGTAAGTAAGTAAGTAAATTTTATTGCTAACAATACAAAATATTAAATTTACAATTGTTATGTATATTGTATGCATATGCATATAAATATATATTAGGTATTGTCTGTTAAACAATGCTCTGCGACAAGTCTTTTAATTACATTGATGATGTCAATGTTATTACTTCTTGTTTGTGTATAATTTTCAACTAATTCAAATAATTTGTTTTTACCATGACTTTTAAATACTAAAAATAGTCGAAAATATTTGCGAATAGTAGGAAATTTCATTATGACTGCTTAAAAATAGCTTATGCCGTTGGATCTTTTTTTTTTTTTTGTAGAAGGAATATACACCGAAAGAAATTGTTTTGTACAACAGTTACTTTACTTGAGAAAAGAGGGTCAAGTGTATCTCGATATTTAAACACAAAAAATAAGGAGGGAACAATATAAAATATTATAAATGCCGAGCACTGCCTCTACCATAAGGTTGTGATGGATTCTTAAAAAAAAAAAAAAAAAAAAAGTTATTTTAGACAATTTTCAGCAAGTCTGGTCAATGTGACACTTCCAGTTTCAGTTTGCATCTATTATAGCATCAAGTAATATTGTATTATAAGCTTGCTTTATAATTTCATAATCTAATTACATTGGAGGGATAAATATTTTTCACTGATCTCTTTTAAAATACAATACAACGTTTCTTTAAATAGAGTTTTAACTTGTTTGGTTCAATCTATAAATTTAAAATACCTATTTTTTACGAAAAAATTGTGTGTAGCGAGTCAATATTTTCATCCTTCAGAAGGAGAGCTACATTATCAGCATACATCATTATTACTTTTTTATTTATTTTTCTTTATTACTACTTTTTATGTAGAAGGGAGGCAGCCAAAGGCAACAAAATTATATAAAAAGCCCACTGAAGTGCTGGTTCATGGGAAAGTTCAGATTCATAAGACAAAATAATGGAATAGGTGTCTTGATACATCTTTCTTGAAAGAGTTTAAATCAGAGGCAGATGGGAATACAGGAGCAGGGAGAAAATTCCAGAGTTTACCACAAAAAGAGATGATAGACTGAGAATACTGGTTAACTTTTGCTTTTGAGAGGTGAAGAAAATAAGGGTGAGAGGAAGAGGTAAGTTTTGTGCAGCAAGGTCGCGGGAGCAGGGGAGGAATACAGTTAGCAAGATCAGAAGAGTAGTTAGCATAGAAATAGCGGTAGAAGAGAGCAAAAGAGGTAACATTGCGGCGATGAGAAAGATACTGAAGAGAGTCAGTCAGAAGTGAGGAGTTGATAAGACGAAAAGCTTTTGATTCCACCCTGTTCAATAGAGCTGTAGGAATCGAGCCTCCTCAAACATGTCAAGCATACTCTATATATGGACGGATGAGGCCCCTGTATAAGGTTAGCAGTTGGGGCGGTGAGTAAAAGTAGTGTAGACGGCTCAGAACACCTAACTTCATGGAACTTGTTTTAGCGAGAGAGGAGATGTGATGTTTCCAGTTTAGTTTACAAGTAAACAATAGGCCGAGAAAGTTCAGTGTGAGAGAAGGGGACAGTTAAGTGTGATTGAAGAAGAGGTGTATAGTTATTTGGAAGGTGGTGTGGAGTTGATAGGTGGCGGAATCGAGTTTTTTGAGGCATACAACAATAAGTTTGCTTTGCCCCAATCAGAAATTTTAGAGAGATCAGAAGTTAGTCGTTCTGAGGCTTCCCTGCGTGAGCTGTGTACTTCCTGAAGGGTTGGTCGTCTATGGAAGGACGTAGAAAAGTGCAAGGTGGTATCATCACCATAAGAGTGGATAGGGTAAGTAGTTTGGTTTAGAAGAGCATTGATGAATAATAGAAAGAGAGAGTTAAGTGTGATTGAAGAAAAGGTGATAGTTATTTGGAAGGTTGTGTCGAGTTGATAGGTGGTGGAATCGAGTTTTTGAGGCATTGAACAACAATAAGTTTGCTTTGCCCCAATCATAAATTTTAGAGAGATCAGAAGTTAGTCGTTCTGAGGCTTCCCTGCGTGAGCTGTGTACTTCCTGAAGGGTTGGTCGTCTATGGAAGGACGTACAAATGTGCAAGGTGGTATCATCACCATAGGAGTTGATAGGGCAAGTAGTTTGGTTTAGAAGAGCATTGATGAATAATAGAAAGAGAGAGTGGGTGGTAGGACAAACCCTTGAGGAACACCACTGTTAATATATTTAGGGGAAGAACAGGGACCGTTTACGACAGCATGCATAAAACGATCAGAAAGGAAACTTGATATGAAGTTGCAGAGAGAAGGATAGAAGCCGTAGGAGGGTAGTTTGGAAATCAAACCTTCATGCCAGACTCTATCAAAAGCTTTTTGATATGTTTAGAGCTACAGCAAAAGTTTCACTGAAATATCTAAAAGAGGATGACTAGGATTCAGGAAGGAAAACCAGACTACCAACAGTACAGTGCCCTTGACGGAAGCCATACTGGCGATAATATAGAAGATTGTGAGGTAATGGATGCATAAGAATTTTTTTTGTTGATAATAGACTCAAAAACTTTAGAAAAGCATGATATCAAAGCAATAGGACCGAAGTTTGAAGGATTAGAATGGTCACCCATTTTAGGAACAGGCTGAATGTAGGCAAACTTCCAGCAAGAAGGAAAGGTTGGTGTACATAGATAGACATATTTGAAAGAGTTTGACTAAGCAAGGTGCAAGCACGGAGGAACAGTTTCGGAGAGCAATAGGAGGGACCCCATGAGGTCCAAAATCCTCCCTAGGGTTTAGGCCAGCAAAGGCATGGAAAACATCATTATAAAGGATTTTTATAGGTAGCATGAAGTAGTCAGAGGGGGAGGAGAAGGAGAAACAAGCCCGGAATCGTCCAATGTAGTGTTTTAGCAAAGGTTTGAGCGAAAATTTTAGCTTTAGAGATAGATGAGATGGCATTGGTGCCATCAGGTTTAACTAAATTAGGGAAACATGAAGAAGTAAAGTTGTTGGAAATGTTTTTGGCTAGATGCCAGAAGTCTCGAGGGGAGTTAGATCTGGGAAAATTTTGACACTCTTTATGGGTGAAGAAGTTTTTGGCAAGTTGATGAACAGACTTGGCATGTTTCCGGGCAAAAATATAAAGCGCATGAGACTCAAGTGATGGAAAGCTCAAGTACCTTTTGTGGGTCACTTCTCTATCATGCATAGCACGAGAGCAGGCTGTGTTAAACCGGGGTTTGGAAGGTTTATGTTAATATAAAAAATTAGGAATGTACGCCTCCATGCCAGACACTATCATCTCTGTTATGCACTCACCACACAGAGATGGGTCCCTGACACGGAAGCAGTAATCATTCCAAGGAAAATCAGCATAATACCTCCTCAGGTCTCCCAAACTAGCAGAGGCAAAACGCCAAAGGCACCTCCGCTTTGGAGGCTCCTGAGGAGGGATTGGAGAGATAGGACAAGATACTGATATGAGATTGTGATCGGAGGAACCCAACGAAGAAGATAGGGTGACAGCTTAAGCAGAAAGATTAGAGGTTAGGAGAAGGTCAATAATGTTAGGCGTATCTCCAAGACGATCAGGAATACGAGTAGTGTGTTACACCAGTTGCTGCAGGTTATGTAGGATAGCAAAGTTATAAGCAAGTTCACCAGGAGAGTTGGTGAATGGAGAGGAAAGCCAAAGGTGGTGGGTCAGAATGTGCTCCACTTTAGAAGTAAGGTAGTCAAAGAATTTTCTATAGTCAGAGGAGTTAGGTGTGAGATATACAACACCGAACAATTTAGTTAGAGAGTGACTCTGAAGTCGAATCCAGATGGTGCAAAACTCAGAAGATTCAAGAGCGTGGGCACGAAAGCAAGTTAAGTTGTTGCGGGCATAGACGTAACTAACGAAAATGAGGATAGAGAAAATAGGAGGGAAGAGAAAAGAGATTACTTTAAGTTGCCTCAGACACCTGTGTTTCAGTGAGGAAAAGAAGATATTGTTTAGTGGAGGAGAGGTGGTGTTCTACAGATTGAAAATTAGATCGAAGACAGCAAATGGTAGAGTAGTTGATAGAAAAAAAAAATGTGAGGGGGGTGTCAAGACACTTAGGGTCGATACCAGAAGAGCAGTCCGACCTGGGAACATTTATGGTCCCCTCCCCAGAAGGGGACTCCGAGGCTGGTGTAGGAGTCGCCATATTTTTATTAAAATTTAGAATAAATGATGTGTGTGTAACTAGGTGCATGTAGTTTTGTGTGGAGGAAGAGATTGTCTTCAAGGGGCAGGCTGTGTCTACCCCCTTGTGTTATGAGGCACAAAGGGAAACGTTCAGTGAGGTCACACTGGTTTTGATGATAAGCTCACAGCACCCCTAGATCCAGTGCCTTAGACCTCCCTGGGAGTATTTATCGTTTTGGCAGGTGTCTTCTGCCTCCTCCATAAAGGAGGCAGTAGACACAATATCATGTATGTGTATGACAAAAAGGTATTGGACCTAATATAGACAATTGTGGTACACCTTTCTATATGGAATTGAATGGAAAATGAATTTGATTACAATACACTTTGTTTTCTGTAACCAATATATTTTTTTGTGTAATTGTGTAATAACCTGTATTCTATCTTATACCTAAGAATTCACATTTTGCGTAGTAAAATTTTATGATCGAGAGTATCAAAAGCTTTTGACAAATCTATGAATATTCCTATATCATACAATTTTTCTCACATACATGAGTATTCTTGTTAACAAATTCCGGTATAGCAGATTCAGGAGAATGATTGGCCCTAAAGCCGTGTGTGTGTGTGTGTGTATGTGTGTGTGTGTGTGTGTGTGTGTGTGTGTGTGTGTGTGTGTGTGTGTGTGTGTGTGTGTGTGTGTGTGTGTGTGTGTGTGTGTGTGTTTATTAGAAAGAAAAATAAATAAATGATATTATCCCCCTGAATTTTGTTTTATTTTGACATTTAAGAAAAAAAAATAAAAAATCTATGGAAAGATCGTATCGCTTCTCTCTCTCTCTCTCTCTCTCTCTCTCTCTCTCTCTCTCTCTCTCTCTCTCTCGCTATCTCTCGTCATATATATATATATATATATATATATATATCTATATATATATATATATATATATTATCTATTATATATCTATCTATATATATATATATCCTATATATATATCTATTTTTTTTTTTTTTTTTTTTTTTTTTTTTTTTTTTTTTGCATCCACCGGTTTTTTTTATCAGTTTCATGACATTTCGTTATCGTTGGTAGACTGGATGGTTGGGCAGCGGTTTACCAGGTCAACAAGCGTGGCAGACAGAGCTATGATGGTATGGATGTGGGAAAGAGGAACATCGCCCACAGTCATTGCTCGGGATATCAATACAAGCCTTACTACCGTATACAGGTGGATCAAGAGATGGTGGCAAGAGGGAACAATAAGAAACAGGCAAAGAAAACTAACCTACAAGAAACATTCAATAAAAGATGACCTCCTACAAAAAACTAAAAAATATCGGAAATACTTTAATCATCATCCTGGAACATCAATGAATCATTACTATCTCAAAAACATATACAATGGATTTTCTTTCAGAAACAGACATATTCCAATAGAGTTCGACTCTCAGCAACAACATTCGGCTTCTCTATACCATTCTATTAGTAACACATTTAGATAGACCGATGAAATATCCTCATTTAGGAAAACGTGCACCATCTGCACTCCAAAAAAATATATTTACACTGTTGATTTTGTAACCTTACTGTCTCTAATTGCATATTCGGAAACACGTTAAAATATGAGTTATGTTCACATAAATATAATGAATACACATGTATAAGGAAGTCTCATAACAAATGTGTGTGTGTGTGTGTGTGTGTGTGTGTGTGTGTGTGTGTGTGTGTGTGTGTGTGTGTGTGTGTGTGTGTGTGTGTGTGTGTGTGTGTGTGTGTGCGTGCGTGTGTGAATCAGAATCAGAATCAGAATCAGAATCATTTTATTATGCTCAGACTTTGTAAACAAAGTATGGAGCACAGCTCCTCATAACACTTCAATTATGATTCTATGTAAGAAAAACAAATATAACAAAATAATAATAATACCCTGAATCAACATTGTAGGTGGATCACCTAAATATTTTATAAATAGGTTTGAGAAAATAAGACATCTTGGTTAGAATATTGACATTCTTGCTTTGCATCAAAACATTGAATTTATTTAGTGTTGGATCATTTCTGTAATAAAATGGTATAAATCTGTTCCGTAGTTCAACAATATTTTCATTGGAACATACCAACATAATATGAAATTCATCACCAACTACATTACCTCTACATTTGGTACACAATCTCTCTTCTCTATTTACATTATTATATCTTCCTGTCACAACAGGTAATCTATTATTATTTGCTCTTATTTTTGTTAGCGGTATTCTGATACTTTTACCAAGTCTCAACAAGTAATCTTCTAAAACATACATTTCTTTGTACATGTTATAACACTTACAAATTCCCTTTGTCGAAATATTACTATGCCATGTTGAAATCCACTGATCTTTTAATTTCCTTTCCACTGCTTTTTTTTGCCATTCAATATTATCTACCTGTTGATTAAGCCAAATACCTGACATTCCACAACTGTTCAAAATATTTCTTATATGACATATCCAAGGAGATGAGTATCTGTTTGTTGAGTCTAGGTATACTAAATTTTGATACATAATCATACTTAATTTAGTGGCTTTACCAGTTATTAACCTTGACCAAAAACCTAACATTCTGGTGTTAATAATGACATCAAGGGGATATTCTCCAAACTCACCATAAACAATATCGGTACTTGTATTCCTATGAACATGTAAAACTTGTTTATAAAATTTCATTTGCAACAGTTTCAACTCCCTATTAACACTATAACCCCATATCTCACAAGCATATGTCATAATAGGCATTACCATTGTATTAAACAGCTCAAGCTGTAAATCAATCGGTAGGTCATATTTACGACATTTCCCAATAAGTGAATACATCGCCCTGGTAGCCTTTTTTGTTAATTCTATTTGTCCATTTCTGAATCTCCCATTATAATTAAATGTGATACCGAGGTACTTGTATTCACTTATTGTTTCCAAATTCTCTTCTCTGAACATAAAATCATAAGTGTCATAATTTATTCTCCCTCTGCTAAATACCACAACTTTTGTTTTACTGCTGTTCACCTCTAACTTCCATTGTTCACAATATAATTCCAATGCCTTAAGAATATTTTGCATTTGTTCTTCACTATTGGCTAAAATAACAGTGTCGTCAGCATACATCATAACTAACAAATTTAAGTGTAAATCAAGGAACTCATCATCAAATAACAAATAATTACACTTATTTCCTAGCAGAGAATCTTCAATATCATTGACATATAGAGCAAATAACATTGGGGAGAGATTTTCACCTTGTCTTACCCCTTTACTACAAATGAAAGTGTCAGATGTTTTTTGATTAAACTTTACACATGATTTTATATTCATATACATATTTTTAATAACATTAAGTACTTTACTATCAATATTCTCTTTTACCATCTTATAACAAAGCCCATCCCTCCATATGGTATCAAATGCCTTTTTGTAATCAATAAAGAGACAAAACAATTTTTTCCTCCTCCACAAAAACAAATCAATAACACTTTTAAGCAGAAAAATATGATCGAGAGTACTATAACCTTGCCTGAATCCAGCTTGCGTTTCATTTACAATACTATGAATGTTTGAAAAATGTGTTAACCTCTCATTCAATATTGATGTAAATAGTTTCCCTAAGCAGCTAAGTAAAGTTATACCCCTATAGTTATGTGGTTCATCTATATTGCCTTTATTCTTATATAAAGGAATGATAACACCTATAAGCCATTCATCTGGTAAATGCCATGTATCTAAAATTCTATTAAAAAGTTTAACATACAGTTTACAAAGAATATGTTTAGTACTTTTAATGTATTCATTGACAATATTATCATAACCAGCTGCCTTATCATTTTTTAGTTTTGTAATGGCTTTCAGCACTTCATTTTCTGTTATAGGTTCATACAGTACCTGCATTTCTCTCACCTCATGTGTAACACTTTCTGTTTCCAATATACTTTCATCAATTACAATATCATCTTCTGACAGATTCTTAAAATGTTGGTAAAAATCTTCTAATCTTAGTGAAGTCTTACTTTTATTGACATTTTTTTTCTTTTAGTATTTTCCAGTATTTTGGGGGGTCTTTATTTTTGTTTTATTTTAATTTAATTACCAGGTTTTCTTTTTCTTTACTCTGCACTCTTTTCAACTCAAACTTGTATTTCTTACTTTTTTCCATCATATCTTTTTTATGTTCTTCATTTCTCCGGATATTATATTTATGCCTAGCCTTATGAAAGGCTTTCCTTGCTTTCCAACACTGATTGTCATAACCAAATAAACTTGCATTATTACTTTGTTTTACATAATTTCTGCTTTTCTTTGGTGGGAATACCTTTACAGCTGGCTCTAATAATATGTTCTTTAACTTAGTATTCACTTCTTCAATAGACATAAAATCCATCTGCTCCATTAACTCCTTTACTTCACATTCATTAATTTCTGATTTATATTCATCTTCCTTTATATCATTCCATTTCCCTGGTAAACTCTGATCATTTACTTGTGATTTAATTTCATTAATATGTTTTACCTTTTCAATATTAGCTTTAAGTTGTACATGTATTCCACAGTGAATATCTGAGTACATTGGATCATAGTCTAATATTCTAAATTCTTGTACATTATTCAGTAATGATGGTGAGCCTATAATATAGTCCACAAGAGTACCATGAGTAGTTGTGGGTTTCCCTATCCTTAGATCTTCATCTAATCTACCATTAAAGATACACACATTATTGTTGCTACATAAAGTCCCCAAAGTCTTACCAAAGGAGTTCCTATCCTGTGTTACATCTTGATTGTACCTTATATCATCTATTCCAATTTCACATAATTTATGGTAAACATCAACAACTTCATCATCATCCTCGTCATCAGGTATTACATAGTCCAGCATAGTTTCAGTATGTGAATTGAAATCTCCGCAAAGTAAGTGTGAATAGTCCTCGTTTATATAATCCAAGAGAAAATTATCAATTTCTTCAAAGTATTCTACACTTGCATATCTGGAATTTACTGGGGGTATGTATACCGCACTAACAATCAAACTGTTATTCATCCCTAAACTTCTTTTATCTATAACTATAGATAACAAAGCCTTATTTTCAGTTTTCATAGTCTTCCATGATAGTTTAATAGTTTTTCTACCAGCGATCATCAACCCTCCTGATTTATATCTACTTAGTTCGTGTCTATTTTTGTAAGTAATATCAAAGCCAAGATTTTCCATACTAGAGGTAACATTAATCATGTCGGCGTCATCACATTTTGTTTCACATATACATATAACATCATACCTTCCACATAAGTCACAAAATTCCTTAGATAATAGTTTTCCCTTAATATCATTAACATTGAGAGTTAGTAGAGATATTTCCTTAACAATATTTGCATCATTGACATATTCTTGAGAAACATTTAATACTCTATCATTTGACTGGGCTCCAACGTTTTCCTATGTAGTGTTACTTATAAAATGATCGAGTTTTAGTCTTTTCCAATCAGGACTTTCTATACCTACTTTAAACAGGTCATCTGGTGTATAAATTTCTATTGGCCTGTCCTTGCCAGTAAGCCATACAAGAATTTTTCCATCTCTGGTAGTAGCACCCTTCACATTCGGCTGTTCCTTTACCATTTTCATCATCGCTACTCGCATGGGGGGTAAGATCCTCGTTCGTGTGTGTGTGTGTGTGTGTGTGTGTGTGTGTGTGTGTGTGTGTGTAATTC
>CM035223.1:14199225-14214828 GCA_020233015.1 Callinectes sapidus | reverse complement strand
GAGAGAGAGGAGAGTGAGAGAGGAACTTTAAGATGACTAATGGAAGCGAGAGAGAGAGAGAGAGAGAGAGAGAGAGAGAGAGAGAGAGAGAGAGAGAGAGAGAGAGAGAGAGAGAGAGAGAGAGAGATGTAGTGTTCACTCTAACCGAGACACAGGAATAAGAGAACACACGCATTAGTCCATAGTCTGCTGTTTGTTAAGCGTACACGTGGGGTTGAGCGTGAAGGGGAACTAAATAGGAGTGGGATGTCTAACGCTGACGGAGGTGGAAGGTGTACTGACTGCCTCTAAAATCTGCGGTTGTCCTTTTGAAGCTGGGAAGAAGATAGAAAAAGGCACAGCCCTTAAGTTGTCGCTGATCGGGCGTCAGGTCACAAAACATGTGGATCGGGTTAGGGTGGAGTCACCATGATAATCTCGGTCACTACAGGACTCCCCTCTCCCACGGAGAATAGGAGTCGGACTAGAAAATAAATAAATGAAATGCATGTGTAAACTATATACGGATATAGGAAGAGAGAGTGAGACAGAAATTAGAAAAAAAGAAAAGGAAGATGACAAGCGAGGAGCAACTACACGGCCTATAAGAACCGATGGCCGATGGACGGTCTTCTGGAACCGGGTAATGACTGCCTGGGAAGGGATAGGAGATGAAGATTCAGAGGAAGGGTCGTGGTCTGCCCCAGAAACTAGCTGAGACTTTGGCTGACGAATAGGGAAAGGATAATGTAGAGGAGGGGGGAGTAGTGGTAAGAAGAGGGGTAGGAAAGTTCTCTTGTTCAGACAGGTGCGAGTGTTCAGGGGCGGAGGGGAGTGACGGGGATCAGTGTTGGCGGAGGGCCTGCAGGGGAGAAAAGTCGATGGTACAACATCAAGTGTTGGTGAGAAATTGGTGATATCTTGGCCCACCTTGAGCATGGGGAAGGACGGAGCTGCAGCCACGGCGGAATGACTCGCAGCGGCGGTCACTCCATGTGACAGGAGAAGCGGATTCACCTTCCTCGGTTGTGAGAGACGCAGTGACTCAGCTGAAGGTGGTAGGGGTTGCTGATGATGGGAGGAGAGTGAATGGCTGCCTGATATCTTGACTCTCAAGAGAGGGAGGTGAGGATGGACCTGCCATCCTGGGCTGTCTACTCTCTGTGATCACCCAATGTGGCTGAAGAGCTGGGGTTAAGGCCTGCAGTTAGCGATGCAGTGAACGGGCTGCGTGTGGCGCCGAGTGGGTCTGGAGGGGCGGTTAGGGATGCCTGACCTGTGAGAGAGGTGACCCGTTTCACTTTGTTACGACCGTCAGACATTAATATAGTGAGATATATTTTAGATTAAGGTGTTTGATATCCAGGTGGCAATCTTTGTTGTGTGTGTTGTAATGCTCCCAGAACGACCCATTTATCATATCTGTTTTGTGTTAATTCATGATTTCTTTATATATCATTTTTGCATTTCGATATTCGTGTGTATATGGAAATATTTATGTACTTTTGTAATGCTGGGTATCATCAATTTATGACTTCATTGTATATTTTGTTTGCATTTCGTGATTCTTGTGCACATGGTAAAATTCATATACTTTTATAAATCGGCATTTCGTCTTGCATTTTGATAAGTCATTGATGTCACTCCCCCAAGAGCTGCTTTCCTGTAGGAGCCAATGGGACTATGTATTTCATGTCCCTGCGCTCCCTATTGTGATTGAAGTGTTATTAGAGCGTAGCTTGAACCATATGATGTAAAGGTTTCCTCTTTAAGACCAAGTCAGATTGTTGTGGGCTGCCCTGCTCCTCTCTTATTTTGGCTGGGTATTTTTATTGTTTCTGATTGGTTAGAATTTTGTCCTTTACGTACTTTGCTGTCACTGTGATTATTGTCTAGTGTCTATGTATATATATATATATATATATATATATATATATATATATATATATATATATATATATATATATAGATATAGATATATATATATATAGATATATATATATATATATATATATATATATATATATATATATATATATATATATATATATATATATATATATATATATATTATTATATAATATAATATATATAATATCTAATCTATATATCTATATATATATATATATATATATATATATACAGTATTATATCAACAAGTCTGTGACTTCTTAATTTTGGTAATAAACAGCCGTGATTGTACATGTTACCCGATTAATTTCCATTGCTCAGGTGATATAATTTGAATGTCCTATTATTGTTTTGAGTGTAATCATCATCACTCTTACTATTAACAGACCTTAACTTTATTATGTGTTGTGATTAAGGTTAACTCTGCTTCATTTAAGAGTAAAACCTACGTCTAGGATTGAAGTTCCTTTTCTTAAATTTTTCCCCCGTAATTATTCTTAATTCCGCGTTCGCCCTTGAGTTGACATCTGCTTTAAACTGTTGCAACGAGACCTATTGACTCTTCACTTTGATTTATCTAGCTCAGTATCTTTGTTTCTTTAATTAAAGTGAATTAATGTAATAAGTGACAGGTGCCAGTGTCATTATGGGTACCTTGTCAAGTTAACTCTGCGGTCGTAAAAACTCTGTCACACCGGCGTCTATTTATTAGGGTAACATACTTATCCCCCTTGGCCAAAGCATGATAAAGACCCGTGTAAGGCAGCTGGAAAGATTGTACAGTGCTCGGAGATGACGGTAACTAAGAAGTTACCTGAAGTGCGCCAACCACCCTGACAGGGAGTGGGTAGTTGTACATTCTCCTGTGCTATCAGGCATTGGCCGCCTCCAAACAAGTAGTTCTGTATACGCAGGTGAAAAGGTACTGATGGCAACGGGAAGGTGTCAAAGTGCTGACCAAATCGACATGGACGGTGTGAAAATGTAGACGTTGGAATGCCTTGGAATGGGGTTTCAGTGTGGCTGTGAATCTTGGCAACCAGACAGAGAAGGTATGTGTGAGCCCACTCTTTAATTTCCTTCTTTATTTCTGGTCAAACTGCTCGCCTGCTGATGATGATGTGCGTTCCTAAGATGCCAGTGTGATTGAGGAAGTGACAGTGCTGGAAGACCTGCCAACGAAACTACCAGAGCAAACATGGACATGTTGTCCCGCACGACACGTCACACCACAGTTGTTGTGGTGACTTAGGGATGCTTTGCTGAACCAGCTAGAGTGACATGTGACTTCCCTTGTGAGTGACAAAGAAAATAGAAAAGGCTGAGAGAAAGAAAGAAAGAAAGAAAGAAAGAAAGAAAAAAAAAATATATTAGATATATATCATATATATATATATATATATATATATATCTATATATATATATATATATATATATATATATATATATATATGAATTAGAAACATCCTTTTACAATGATATCATTAAGAAGAAATGCCTTACAATCAAACACAATCACAAAATAATTGCTTGTGATAATAAAACTACATCCTCCTACATCACAATAATATCTGAAGTCAATTTTTGTCCATATACATTACAAATGACATATATCAATAAACAATGTTACATTTTAAAATAAATACAAATTGCTAATAGAACATAAACATTGTCGTTAGGATTGCCTATTTTGTCCGGAATGTCAGGAAAGGAATTATCGTAACAATCAAGTGACTCCGCACGCACAGATATTACGTGCACCATTTCTCCAGACCTTGCATTAAGATCACCAATCATAACATACTCATTAACCCATTCACTTTCAACTAACCTACTCTAAATGCCAGCAAATGAGTTTTGTGAGATATATGGCGAATCACAAGGAGGGATATAAAAAGCACCGACCACAAATCATGACATACACTGGAACCGCAGCCACAATTCGTGCTCAGTATGTGTTAACACGACGCTTTGTTATTACTTTTATAGCAAGAGTACCCTGAAAGACACTCTCATAAAGGAGTCTTTACTCCATTCAAACACTCAATAGCATATTTTAACTCAAAATCATGCACATGCAGGTTCTCTAATTTATTTTTTCACCCTTCATACTCCATGAAACTAATGTAAATGAATGTGGTTGTGTTCAACGTATAAACCCATCAAACACCCCTTATAAAGCTGTCGTTCGTGTGTCTTCAGGTAGATATTACAACCTGCATTTTCTGATCGTTCCTCTTTTTTATCTGCATTTCCTGTTGAATATGTCAGACGATGTCTTAGGTATCAGTATCGGTCGCTGCCTTAGTCTACCTTCCTTCTTGTTGGCGTTGTTTCCAAGTCATCGACATCCGCACACATGAGTGGTGACGTTTATTTTTTCACAAATCTTAGTCATCTTCTTAGCGTCCGATGTAGTACCTTCTAACCTTCTAGGCTTTCATTTTCTCCAAGAATACCAGTGATGAGCAAGTCATATTCTCACTTCATTCTGTCAATGTTTTCGAGGAATAGTTGTTGCTTTGCAATAACTTCAGTTTCTTGTTAGCTTGCATTCAAAGACTAGATAACTTTTTTTTTATAAATGGATGTCTTTACAGGCAAGAGTATTCTTCAGATCAACTTTTTAGTCATGAGGACATCAAGTTTAGAAGTCACTGTTTGTTTCTTTATGCATCTTTCTCATGAAATAAGATGCTTTCATTTATTGTCACTGACTTGACTGCACTCTAGTTTTCTCAACTCAGTGAGTGGTTTTACCATGATGGAATCTTCACTCTTGCGAGGATACTTATTTTTGTGTGTGTATCTGCTTCACGACGCATCATTCACTACTTCCGACGATCTTTACTATACATAGAGAAGACGCCTGCTTCACTACTTCCAAGGATCCTCACTACTCCGATAATCTTCACTGTATGTAGAGTGGGTACCTGCTTTACCACTCTTAAGAAACCTCACTACTCAGATAATCTTCTCTATACATACATGACTATATACATACAAGTCTTCCACATTAAACATATGTAGTGTCTTCCTTAACAAGCGGAGTTCGGAGCAAAACGTCTGATATTGACGGCAGCTGGACACACAAAACCGGGATTGAAGTTGTCGCCCGTTTGGCTCATAGCGTGGCTTTTTTCTATGAGCAAGTAGAAGTAGCGGTAGTGACGCACGGCCTGATAGACATGTAGGAGCTCACTGTCACGTCGTTGTAGGAGTGTTGGGTAGGTTCCAGACGCTTGCTAAAGAAGGCCTGCCTGAGCTCCAAAGCGACGTCCACTGACACAGCTTTTGCCGACAATTTAGGCGGGTTAAGTAAGGCCAGTAGGCAGCGATCTGAGGGATGAACCAATGGTAATAGTTGACCATCCTAACATATTCCCTCAGCTTTCTAACGCTCGTGGAGTGCGGGAAGCAATCAATGATTGTTACCGTTTCGGAAAAAGGAAGAAGGGAAAAAGGAATCGAATGATGGGACATTAAAAATACACGTTTCAGACCATGTAGCACAACCGGCGAGGAAGGGGTGGGGGACAGAGCGGCAAGCAGGAAGGCAGGTGGGGTCTAACGGTGGAATTACCAGCCCCAACACCTCAAATTTCTCGGGTGGGGACAAGCAGAGAATTATCAATAATGATGTACCATTCCCCAAAGTGCATGTGGAAAAACAGTGCCCCTGTAGGGTTCGAGAGCGGGTGAGGGCAATCTCCAGGGGCATTTGGGAGGTCTCTATTGAGGACAGATGAACCTCAATGGTAAAATTACTTAAATTTCAGATTCAGGAGTCAAAAGATTTGGGAAAATGTCTTGATACCTCTCTCTTGAAATAGTTCAAGTCATAGGCAGGTGAAAATACAGAAACATGGAGAGAGTTTACCAGAGAAAGGAATGAAAGACTGAGAATACTGGTTAATTCTTGCATTAGAGAGGTGGTCAGAATAGGGGTGAGAGGAAGAAGCAAGTTTTGTGTAGCGAAGCTGCGGGAGCAGGGGAGGCATGCAGTTAACAAGATCAGAGGAGCAGTTAGCTTGAAAATAGCGGTAAAAGAGAGCAAGAGAGGCAACTTTGCTGCGATGATTAGAAGGCTGAAGACAGTCAGTCAGAGGGGAGGAGTTGATAAGACGAAAAGCTTTTAATTCCACCCTGTTCAATAGAGCTGTAGGAGTGGAGCCTCCCCAAGCATGTGAAGTATACTCCATACATAGACGGATGAGGCCCCTCTATAGAGTTACCAGTTGGGGAAGTGAGTAAAATTGGCGGGGGAGAATCATAACACCTAACTTCATAGAAGTTGTTTTAGCTAGAGAGATATGAAGGTTTCAGATTAGATTAGAAGTAAAGGATAGACTGATAATGTTCAGTGTAGAAGATGGGGGCAGTTGAGTGTCATTGAAGAAGAGGGGGCAGTTATTTGGAAGGTTGTTTCGAGTTGATAGGTGGAGGAATTGAGTTATTGAGGCATTGAACAACATTAAGTTTGCTTTGCTCCAATCATAAATTTCAGAGAGATCAGAAGTTTGGCGTTCTGAGGCTTCCCTGCGTGAGCTGTGTACTTCCTGAAGGGTTGGTCATCTATGGAAAGACGTGGAAGAGAGCAAGGTGGAGTCATCAGCATAGGAGTGGATAGGGCAAGAATGATTATTGATGAAAAATAGGAAGAAAGTTAGTGATAGGACAGACCCTTGAGGAACACCACTGTTAATAGATTTAGAGGAAGAACAGTGAACGTCTACCACAGCCGCAATACAACGATCAGAAAGGAAACTTGAGATGAAATTCCAGAGAGAAGGATAGAAGCCGTAAGAGAGTAGTTTAGAAATTAAAGTTTTGTGTAAGACCCTATCTAAACTGTGGATATGTATTAGGCTATAGTAAAAGTTTCACCAAAATCTCTAAAAGAGGATGACCAAGGCTCAGTAAGGAAAGCCAGAAGATCACCAGTAGAGCAGCCATGACGGAAGCTATGCTGGGGATCAGATAGAAAATTGTGAAGTGATACATGTTTAAGAATCTTCTTGTTGACAATAAATTAAAAAAAACTTTAGATAAGCAGGAGATTAAACCAATAGAGCGATAGTTTGAAGGATTAGAACAGTCACCCTTTTTAGGAATAGGTTGAATGTAGGCAAATTTCCAGCAAGAAAGAAAGGTGTATGTAGATCGACAGAGTTGAAAGAGTTTGACCAGGCAAGGTGTAAGCACGGAGGCACAGTTTCGGAGAATCATAGGATGGACCCCATCAGGCCCATAAGGCTTCCGAGAGTTTAGGCCAGCGAGGGCCTGGAAAACATTATTACGAATGATTTCATGAATCAATGCAAATCACGAATGATTTGCATGAAGTAGTCTGAGGGGGGAGGAGAAGGAGAAACAAGCCCGGAATCCTCCAAGGTAGTTTTTTTAGCAAAGACTTGAGCAAAGAGTTCAGCTTTAGAGATAGATGAGATGGCATTGGTGCCATCAGGTTGAACTAAAGGGAGGAAAGACAAAGAGATGTTTTTGGCTAGATGCCAGAAGTCTCGAGGTGAGTTATATCTGGGAAGATTTAGACATTTTCTATGAATGAAGGAGTTTTTGGCAAGTTGAAGAACAGACTTTGCAAGATTTCGGGCAGAAATATAAAGAGCTTGAGACACAGGTGATGGAAGGCTCAAGTACCTTTTGTGGGTCACCTCTCTATCATGGATAACATAAGAATAAATTGTGTTAAAACAGGGTATGGTAGGTTTAGGTCGAGAAAAAGAATGAGGAATGTACGCTTCCATGCCAGACACAATCGCCTCTGTTATGCGCTCAGCAACACAGACACGGGTCTGTCACGGAAGCAGTAATCATTCCAAGGAAAAATCAGCATAGCACCTCCTCAGGTTTCCCCAACTAGGAGAGGGAAAACGCCAAAGGCACCTTCGTCTCTGAAGGATCCTGAGGAGGGATTGAAGAGATGGGACAAGATACAGATATGGGATTGTGATAGTAGCCACCCAACGAAGAAGAAAGGGTGACAGCATAAGCAGAAGGATTAGAGTTTAGGAAAAAGTCAAGAATGGTTGGTGCAACTCCAAGACGGTCAGGAATACGAGTAGGGTGTTGCACCATTTGCTCTAGGTCATGTAGGATAACAAAGGTATAAGCAAGTTCACCAGGATGGTCAGTGAAGGGAGAGGAAAACCAAAGCTGGTTGTGAACATTGAAGTCTCTAGAATGGAGACCTCCACAAAAGAAAAGAGAGTCAGAATGTGCTGCACTTTAGAAGTAGGGTACTCAAAGAATTTTTTTATAGTCAGAGGAGTTAGGTGAGAGATATACAGCACATAAAAAAAATAGAAAATGACTCTGAAGTCGAAGCCAGATGGTGGAAAACTCAGATGATTCAAGAGCGTGGGCACGAGAGCAAGTTAAGTCGTTGTGGACATAGACGTAAGATCCAGCTTTGCATCGAAAATGAGGATAGAGATAGTAGGAAGGAACAGAAAAGGGTTACTGTCAGTTGCCTCAGACACCTGTGTTTCGGTGAGAAAAAGAAGATGAGATTTAGTGGAGGAGAGGTGGTGTTGTACAGATTGAAAATTAAATCGAAGGCCGCGAAGTTTGCAGAAGTTGATAGAAAAAAAAAAATGTGAGGGAGGTGTCAAGGCAGTTAGGGTCGATATCAGAAGAGCAGTCCGACCCGGGGACATTTATGGTCCCCTTTCCCTGAAGGGAACTCCCAGGCTGGAGTAGGAGTTGCCATATTTAGTTAAAATTTGCAGTGAAGGATGTATGTGTAACTAGGTGCATGTAGTTTTGTGAGAAGGAAGAGGTTGTCTTTAGAGGGCAGGCTGTGA
The DNA here is from genome assembly GCA_020233015.1 of Callinectes sapidus. Lineage (NCBI taxonomy): Eukaryota > Metazoa > Arthropoda > Malacostraca > Decapoda > Portunidae > Callinectes > Callinectes sapidus. Next base: position 14,206,111 of record CM035223.1, on the reverse strand, counting down.
CTACCCCCTTGTGAGTTGAGGCAGAAAGGAGATGTTATGCACTCTGGTTAGGTAGATCTATATTTGTATATTCTAATTTATACTGTATATTGTATGCATTGTATGTACGTATCGTCCCGTCTCATACAGGACTGATACCCGTCTTGTTGGAACAGAGACGCGTCGGATTAATAAGTTGCCATACAGTAAATCATAGAATGTACTCTTTACCTTGGACAAGTACTAAAACTAATAACAATAACCTTAAGTCACTTTAAAAAAAGACGCCCGAGTAACTAACACACATTACTAACCACAATATTTAAATGTGTAAGTAATTTATGTATCAATACATGCAACACCACCACCACGCCTTACGCGCAGTTGGGGTACGGCACGGCAGATCTAAGTTGGGTGGCGTGACGTCGACATGTGTGTGCCGTGACTCTACGTGTGTGACTCTTTCCGGTGATCTTGTGGTGACTAAACTAGTGAAAGACTTCCAGGGCGTGTCAGAACATTTAGTGACCTGCCTATATTCACTCGTGTGTATAAATTGTACAAATTAATTATTTAGTACACTTAAGCCACAACACCTGGAGTGTACTAATCTACCAAACTAAAAACTAATATAAAGTGTATACCGCTAGGCCCCAAATACCTGCTAGATTACCTGCAGACCTTCCTCCTGTCTTCACCCTGCCAGTGAATCGCCGACCCTGCCTTAACCTGGTGACCCAACAGGTATATGTTACCCGTGTCGGTTAAAACTACAGCCGATGCAGGTAACGTAATGGTGGCAGCGGTGGGATAAATCTATGTACAAAACTGTGCCTAAAAACTAAAAAAAAACTAGGTGGATAACATGGGTAAGTGAAAAACACTAAACAATCTGGAACAGAGTGAGTGAACGAAGCATTAGAGAAAACGAGGAGTGAAGTGGTAGGCGCACTCTCTGAGCTGCTGTCGTTCCGCTGTTGTTAGCAAAACGGAGGCCGTGTTTACAGCTCCGCAAGGCCACTAATACCTCCCTTCCCTGTCAAGATTAACTCTTATAACTCTTGACCGAAGTGTTTCCTTACCTCCGCCCCAGCACCCACGGCACTCCTGTAAAACACATGCGCACAACCGTCACCGCCAAACAACCCAACCTTGAGTTTTACAATCACCACTCAATCTTGTTCCTGTATAGAGCAATCAACTGCAACGTGGATTACGGCCCCTGCCTACAAGAGGTGAAGACCAGGGAGAGCTGTTCACTGTGAGCGTAAGCTGTCCTGCCTGCCCCACCAGCGGTGCAGCCAACCTTCATTCCTGGCGCCGGGCCTATCCCGCCTAACCGAGCGGTGCAGCTTCTCCTTATAGGTGCCCGGCCTGACCCCCCCCACCCCCCACCCCCACCCCACCACCGAGCTGTGCAGCCAGCCTCCTTACCCGTCTTCAGCTTCCCGCCGTCTTCCGCCACCGCCGGGAGACTTACAGTGACTTGCTACAGTAGCAGGCCAACTTGGACCTTCATAAGCTTCTAGCAGTCCTGAACATTAACCTAGTAGGTGAGGCAAGCATCTAGCTAACACTACACTAACACATGTTAATTACACCACATAACTCTTATAACTCTTGACCGAAGTGTTTCCTTACCTCCGCCCCAGCACCCACGGCACTCCTGTAAAACACACCCGCACAACCGTCACCGCCAAACAACCCAACCTTGAGTTTTACAACCACAACTCAGTCTTGTTCCTGTATAGAGCAATCAACTACAACGTGAATTAAGGCCCCTGCCTAGAAGAGGTGAAGAACAGGGATAGCTGTTCATTGTGAGCGTGAGCTGTCCTGCCTGCCCCACCAGCGGTGCAGCCAACCTCCATTCCTGGCGCCTGGCCTGCGCCCCCCCCTCCACCCCCCCCCTCACCACCGAGCAGTGCAGCCAACCTCCTTACCCGTCTTCAGCTTCCCGCCGTCTTCCGCCACCGCCGCGAAACTTCCAGTGACTTGCTACAGTAGCAGGCCAACTTGGACATTATAAGCTTCTAGCAGTCCTGAACATTAACCTAGTAGGTGAGACAAGCATCTAGCTAACACTACACTAACATATGTTAATTACACCACTAGTTTAACACTATAATCTGTGGTACTTTAAATATTCTCTCACATTTAATGCTCAAACAGCCTTGTGGAGAACACGTGTAAAATTTATTTTTCAGCTATTTAGATGTAAAATTTTTCTTACCGTTGATGTTCTTGTAGTAATTTTATACCGATCTCAGTGTTCATCTTCATCTTGTATCTCTTTTAATTGCCTTAAAAGCACTAGGGAACAAGGGTGCAGCACTTAACAAAAATAAATATACATGTAATCATACACTAGTAAAAATAATAACTTTACCTTACAGCAATTAGCTGGAACATTCAATAAGCTGCGTGTTTTGGATAACACGGAGAAAAACTCTGCCGCTGTTGACGTTTGCTGTGACAGTAAGGGAGAAGTAAATAAATCAAATGAGGAAACTGAAAATAATACTCGTGTGTTGAGAAGTGGTAGTCAACACAACAGAGTTCCTCCAATTTCTCTTACCCAAAATAACTTTTCTGTTACTGTGTTAACTACACCAACTGTCACCATCTCTTCACATAACACTACTACTACTACTAATGCTACTGCTACATATGGTGATTCTAATAGTCAAGCTAGTAATCAACTTCCTGCACCAGCCACAAAAATCCTAAATATGGGTAACAATGTTAGAAAATTCAGTGGAAATGACCCCAGCTTTACTGCCCGGGAATATGTAGAACTATGTGAGGCCACTATGAACCAATGCAGTTTAGTTGATGAAGTGGACAAAATCGCGTTCCTGCGTTCTCGTCTGCAGCTAGGCTCTGTAGCCTTTCGACTAATGCAAGCAGCATTACTCATTGAAGCAGAACGGAAAAAAAAATACGTCACTGTCCGCCATAACTTCCTAGTTAGTTTTGGTGAGACCAGCACAACTAGTGTCATCTCACGTGCAGCCTCACAGAAAAAAAATACACGTACATGGCAATTCCCAGGATTTTAATGAAACACAAATTATAGCTTTCCGGGGCGCCACTGATTACCTCGAAGCTCTGAAAAGTCATGGGTGGATGCCAGGAAACACCATGTAGAGTGAAAATGTACCTCGTGCCATTGAACCTCTTCTTGGCATGGCTCACCTTGAGCCCAGGTACCGCAAACACTGTGCCACTTATGGTTATAAATCTAATGACACTCTTTTTGGTCTCATGACTCATGTGAGAGAGAAAATTAAAAATTCTGGTGACTCAACTGCCTCTGCAATGGTTGCCGCTGTAACTAGTAATACAACCGGTGATAATGAAGCACCTACATATGCAGCCATGGCGGTCTCTGGCAAACACATAACTACTTGTACGTATAACCGGCACAAGTCACGGTTATAACCGGCCAGACCTTGCTGCTTCTCTCTTGAAGGACTATCGGTCCACAAACGTACCTTGGACGGAGATGCCGTTTCTAGTCCGTTAGGAGACCGTTGGTAGCCCGAGAAGCAGCTGCAATACGTTATTACCCATACCCATGAAGACTTATGGGCGATATTTACTTCTCTTAAGGAAACGGATACGACAGTCTACATATGCCACTCTCTCTCTCTGTTTATTCAGGAAAACAAACTTACAAGTCATTCTCAAATGCTACACACTCAGCAATTTACATCATTATAATATAAATACATATATACATACAGTGCGTGTATGTTTTCTGTGTGTGTGAAAGATGTATATGTAAAAGAGGCTCAACCGGTATATGTGTTTGCTTGTGAAATGAAGGGCGAAGTAGAAATTATTGGTGTTTCTTGGGAGAGAAATAAATATATGGAGAGAGTTACCATTAAATGATTAAGAGAATGGTGTAGGAGAATGGTGTATCTTGAGGGCACACTAACTATTTGAGGTGCAGATTACATACGTATTGTCAGCGAGAAGGACACACTGCTACTAAATGTTTTGTGCGTATCAAGGATCAACGTAAAATGCAGAAAAACAAAACCGGTCATTCTGGTGGATCTTCAAGAGCATCACACCAGAAAGGCACAGGCGCAGTGCCTAAACCAGCAAAAACAGGCAATGCTTCTGCCTACAACACTACCTCTTCCTCGTCACGTGATACTTCTGGAGTGAAACGTTATTGTCTCTTACATGACAGTCCCACCCACTCTACGGAGGAGTGTTATACCTTTGCCAAAATTAAGAAAGGGCACAGCCAGGTAACTGGTGGATCTCCCTCGGGGTAAGTCGCGCGCCCTGCAAGACAAAAGCCAGGGTAGTAACTCCAAGAAACAATGTTGCAGAAAAGCCTGATGACAATGCCTTCATCCAGTCTGTTGTAGCTGCCTGCAGCCAAACCAACATCATGGCCTTATCAATGAAGAGGGGGCCAATTAGAGCCTGTTTTGCTGTTGATACCGGTGCAGCAGTGAACGTACTGTCTGAAAGGGCATATCGTGCACTGAAAAGAGCATCGCGTGGAAGCCGATGCCTTTTGCGTCCCTATAATCTGAATCTAATGGAAGTTACAAATGACCCACTGAACATTTTGGGAATTGTTCGCTAACCAATTTGCCTCAGAAAAGTTACTTAAACTATGAGAATGGACTTTTATGTGACGTCAAATTTTACCTTGCCTTCAGATGGCTTATTGGGTCTGACGTCCATGAGAACCCACCGTATGGTGATCTACCCAGAGTACAGTACTGTTAAAAACCAGGGAAGAAGCTTTAGGGCTCTAGATCATCCGATGCCCGTAGCTTCCAATTGGGAAAGGCAACATGCAAGTTTGGAAGGTACTTCTCTAGCTTTGGCTCTACCTACTAAACCAATCGCTCCCGTGGTGCCCAGTTCTTCTAAGATAAGAACATCATCCTTGTTAGAAAACTGGTCTTACCAAACAACTGCATTAAAACAGTCATCAGTCTCAACCAAATACAAGGTAAATAACCTAAATGGAAGATGGAACGTTTTTTCGGTGACTCTAGACTGTACCGCCGTATATATCCCCGTGTCAGTCCCAGATGCCTCTGTAGGGTGTGACATTTGCCTAGAAGGGCCAAGTCGAGTAAAACGACTAGTTGTAGAGTCAACACTAAACACAGTTCTTGAGGGAAAAAGGACCTTTTCTCTTGTGGGAGACACCACAGGAAACTCAGTAAACCTTAAACAAGGATTACTACTGAGTAAAGCATTAGCATATGACAAACAAGTCGTGTCAAAACCTTTGGAAATACCCACTAGTTTTGTGTCAGCCTTGTTCGGAACAAAGAGCGACACGTCAATTGCCACACAGACACTAGAATCATTTGTCACTACTGTAGACTATCCTCAATTAAGGCCGTCACTGTTGGAACTCCTGAAGAAGTACAGAGACATCATTGCTTTACCTGGAGAAAGTCTAGGTGTTACCAATAAAACGGAAATCCACATAAAATTAAAACCAAGTACACAACCCGTGTACATTCCAACTTACCGCCTCCCTTATAAACAAAGGGAAGTTGAGAATCAAGCGGTCGAAGAAATGCTGGAAGAAGGTGTAATTCAACATTCTAGGTCTACCTGGAACTCACCTTTGTTTCTTCTTCCCAAAAAGGATGGAACTTTCCGGCCTGTTTTTTATTTCAGGCGTCTGAATTAAGTAACTGAGAACGATAGGTACCCTATTCCAGTCTTAAGACTAGACACCTGCTAATGTCTCTAGGACGAGGAAATAATATTTTCAGTAGCCTAGATTTACTTAGCGACTACTGGCAGGTACCAATGTCTCCTGTGTCCCAGGAAGTAACTGTCTTCAGTACTCCCAGCGTTCACTTTGAATGGCTACGTATGCCACTTGGACTGAAATCAGCCCCTATAACATTCCAAAGAATGGTAAACACTCTTTTTTTCATCATGCATGTTAAGCAAGAATGTCCATGTGTACCTTGATGATTTGATAATCTGCAGCCAAGACCCGGTCTCATTTTCAATGCTTAGAAGCCGTACTCCTCAAGCTCAAAGAAGCTGACCTTAAAGTAAAAATCTCAAAATGTGAATTTCTTAAGGAGAAAATTTCCTTTTTAGACCACTGTGTTGACGTGGATGGAATACACACTATGCAGGATCAAATCCATGCAATAAATAAATATCTACATCCACAGAACGTAGACAATGTTCGTTCTTTCCTTGGGTTGTGTGGATATTATCGGTCTTTTATTAAAAACTTTGCGACCCTAGCCTCAACTTTAACAAAACTCCTGAAAAAGGATATACCTTTCACTGGAACGAAGCCCAAGAGTTGAGTTTCCACAAACTCAAAGAAGCTTTCACCAATGCCCTAGTATTGGCCTTTCCCAGGTTATGAGGTTCATTTCGTCTTGTGCACGGATGCCTCTGCCAAAGGGTTTGTTGCGGTTGTAATGCAACCAGACGCTTATGGTAAAAACCATGCCATTTCGTTCGCGAGCAGAACCTTAACTTTTCCTGAGATAAATTATTCAGTAACTCATCAGGAAGCACTCGCCGTTGTCTGGCCTCTAAATTTTTTTTTTTTTTTTTTTTTTTTTTTTTTTTTTTTTTTTTTTTTTTTTTTTTTTTTTTTGTAGAAGGGAGGCGGCCAATGGCAACAAAAATAAGACAAAATAGCCCACTCTAGTGCCAGTCCCTGGAAAGTCCATAATCAGTAGCCAAAAGAAGCTCTCTCTTGAAACAGTTCAAGTCATAGGCAGGTGAAAATACAGAGGCAGGGAGAGAGTTCCAGAGTTTACCAGAGAAAGGGATGAAAGACTGAGAATACTGGTTAACTCTTGGATTAGAGAGGTGGACAGAATAGGGGTGAGAGGAAGAAGCAAGTCTTGTGCAGCGAGGCCGCGGGAGC
>CM035223.1:14162938-14184760 GCA_020233015.1 Callinectes sapidus | reverse complement strand
CTCTCTCTCTCTATCTCACTCTCTCTCTCTCGCTCTCTCTCTCTCTCTCTCTCTCTCTCTCTCTCTCTCTCTCTCTCTCTCTCTCTCTCTCTCTCTCTCTCTCTCTCTCTCTCTCTCTCTCTGGGTGATTCTAATGATAACTTACTTGTTAGTAATAATAAATATCTAAGATCATAAAGAACAATAAACTCACTCAAATTATTGACAAACCGACGAGGGTTACTCCCACATTATCAACTTTATTCAATCAATCAACTCCTGTGGCACCCTGAGGGATGCATAGCGTCTCAATGAATTCACGCCACCACCATCTATCCTGTGCCAACTCCTCCAAATCCTCCCAACACTCTTCACCAGCTTCTCGCCTCATTGTTCGCATCCACGTCTCCTTCGGCCTTCCTCTCCCTCTTCTACTCTGCACTTGCCAACCGGGTGTTCCCCGTACAATCACTCCCTCCCTTCTAAAGACGTGTCCTAGCCATTTCCATCGAAACAATCTAACATATTCATCTACCGGTTGCACACCCGTAATTTCTCTCACTCTATCATTTGAAACCCTATGAAACCCACTTAACTCCTAAAATCCTTCGCAAAGCCTTATTTTCGAAAACCACAAATTTCTTATCCGATGTTACTGTACTATACCACGATTCATGCCCATAAATCAAAATAGTTCTAACCATAGTTTTATAAGTTTTTATTTTAGTGTGTACTCAAAAGTTATCATTATTCCACACAGTTTTTAACATGCCCATCGCTTGATTCTCCTTTCTTAACCTTTCCTCAAACTCCACTTTTAACGATTTATCCATAGACAAAAGAGTACCGAGATATTTAAACTTTTCTACTTGTTTCACAACTCTTCCCCCAATCACGCAAGCTATTGGGTTAGCAATATTCATATTAATCATTTCCGTTTTTGCACAATTAATAATCAAGCCAACTTCCCCCCTCTATCACTATATAATCTAAGACCCTTTGCATCTCATCTGTTCCTTCGCTAATAAGCACAATGTCATCTGCATAATCCAAATCTGCTAATTTACGTCCATCTTCCCACACAATTGCAGCATTAGTTTCCTCTGCAACCCTCCTCATCACATAATCAATAACAAGGACAAACAACATAGGGGAAAAAATCCCTCCCTGAATCACACCCGACTTAACTTGAAAAGCCTCACTCAAGGATCCATCACTCATAACCTTACAAAACGTACCCTCCTGCAAATCTTTAACCAACTTCACCAACTACTCTGGAACACCATAATACCTCAACACTTTCCCCATCGCTTTTGACAGTGTTTCTAGAGAGGCGATGGGGAAAGTGTTGAACTTTATTAGACCTTGTTATTACTAACAAGCCCGACACTATATGCTCATGGGATGTTATACCACATGAAATTGCTGATCACGATCTTGTAAGTGTCGCTATAGACGTCAGTAAACCCTAGAGATCGCCCGTCATCCGCACTTTTTGACACCTCGGTGACTATAGCAAAGAGCACTTTTGTTTTAAACTCTTACATAAAACACATGATTTTAATATGATTTTAAATACTGACGACGTGAACAAGCAGGCTGATATTTTTAGTGTAAACTGTATAAAATGTTTAAATGAATGTGCCCCTCTTGTTACTAAAGAGATTAAAAGACCGTTTGCACCATGGGTGAATAACTCTATCCGGGAAGCCATGAACATTAGAAATACTACTCACGTAAAACTAAAATGTGATCGACATAACACTAGTCTTCAAGAGCAATATTAGCAGGAAAAGAAACACGTAAAAACCTTGAGTGATGATTGCAGAACTCGACATTATCGTAATGAGCTCAATAACAATAAAGGCAATTTTTCAAAGACATGGAAAACCATTAAATAAATAGTTCCTAACAGTAAAACTACTCCTAATGTCTTAAATTTCGATAACGCAGTCGATAAAGCAAATGAGTTTAATTCTTACTTTGCAAATGTAGGTAAAAATACATATTCAAAAACCCAAGAAATCATCCACGGTGAAAGCGAGTCATATACTATTTGTAAAAATATTATTTCTAATGTTTTTAGTGAATACAACAGCTTCAGACCTCAACCTGTAGACACTGGGTACTGTTGTCCTCACGATAAAAAGCCTAAATGTAACCAGTTCTGTTGGTAGTGATGGCATTCCTATGAAATTTTTAAAGGACGATTTAAGCATTATAGTCTCGTATATCACGTGCATTATTAACACCTCTATTGTTACAGGCGTCTTCCCCACAGCCTGGAAACATTCACTCGTAATCCCCCTCTTAAAAGTGGTGATATCAAAGACGCGAGTAATTGTGTGTGTGTGATGCCTCAGTGTTCAAGTACATTATCTTATCTCATATAGTGATGTCTTAAAAACTACATCCTACTTAGAGAGTTTATATTATTATATTTTGGTAAATGTAACATCCTATGGGTACAATAACAATTGAAATGCCAAGTTATATATAGTATAAACACATGCAACTACTTGTACAAGGAAAGCAGGGTCAGCATTTCTGAAGTATTGCACCATCTTATAGAGATGTTGCATCAGATTATATCTACATAAATATATACAATAAATTCCTACCTATCATGTCCCTAACATCGCTCGGTCACCGACAACATCGCGTCCTCGCGATGTCCTGAAGACATGTACCTATCCATGTTAAACTGGTGTATCCTCAGTGTCTTCTGGCTGTTGCTGGAGCTTTACTTTAAGATCATTATGCAATGACGTAGCTTGTTTAAAACAACAGTACAAGGTCACGAAGACAATACAGAAGATGAGAATAGGTACAATCACAGTAGGAAAATGGACATAGGGACCAAGATACACAGGTAGAGATGTATGTATTGCATTGTTTTAATTGATATGGTGCTCTGCTGTATCAGTTGCACCTAACGGTTCACTGAGTAAGACGAAAACATCACGGTGCCTTTCAGCATTTGAAACAGTATGCTCCTTAACTCAGAATTTAGCAAAAACAGTTTGTTTTATGTCTCTCGCATTGTGCAAAGTGTGGTTTCCACTGCTTGTCTTTGCCATTTTTATGTTGTCTAGGACCTTCTAAGCAGATGTCAGAACCTACACGTGCGTTTTGAACGGAGACAGGGACGTGCATGGCTACAAGGTCAGAAATGACGTGACTTCCAGCTACCGTAGCCTAAACAACTGTCCACATCCCATGTGACCTTGTGCTGTCACCAGGTCACAGAAAAACAAGAGTAAATATTCTCCTGTTGCCCCAACTGCAGTTCTTCCTTCGAAGGACTATATGATAATATTATTTCAAAAGATAACTTAATTCTTGCTCAAAAACAGGATTCGACACTAACCAAAATAAGACATGTAACTACCGAGGATAAGGATTTAAATAAATATCCTTGTTTTTACTATCAGGATGGAGTTTTGATGAGAGCGTACAGGCCCCTTGAACTGGTACGACTCGATTCATGGGCGGAAACTCACCAAGTGGTCATCCCCTCCTCTGTAAGATCACCCATAGTAGAATTAGCTCATGATGGAATATCAGGACACCCAGGAATAAAGAATAATTACAAAAAGGTTATTCAACATTTTTTCTGGCCAGGTATAAAACAGGATGTCTCCAAATCTGTAAAAACATGTCATGTGTGTCACCTAGTAAAAACACCAAATTACTATATTGTCCCAGCTCCTCGTAAATCCTTTCCGGTAGTCACTGAACCTTTTGACAAAATTGTAATTGATTGGGTGGGTCCTTTACCTATAACTAAAAAGGGTAATCAGTATTTGTTTACCATCATGGACACCACTACCAGATAGCCTGAAGCTTACCCTCTTAAGAATATTTCTTCAAAAATGTAATAAAATGGGTCCTCCACCTGTTCACCTCGGTAGGCATTCCCAAGGTTATTCAATTGGATAAAGGCAGCAATTTTACTAGCCATTTTGTCCAACTGATAGTTGAGGAGTTAAATATCAAGCAAGTGACCTCATAGGCTTACCGCCCACAATCCCAAGGCTGTCTGGAGAGATTCCATCAGACTTTCAAAACAATGCTTAAGAAATATTGTTTGGAACACCAAGGAGATTGGGATAAAAAAACTGACTTCTTAATCTTTGCTATGAGAGAAAAACCCCAGGATTCTTTAGGAGTCACACCTTTCGAGTTACTATATAGTAGACAGATCAGAGGGCCTCTAAAACTTCTAAAAGATCAGTTGTTCACTCAAAATTCTTCCTCAAGTTCTAGTGTTTCATCATCTATAATCTTAAAAATAAAATGCATGGAGTAAGATCTTTTGTCAAAACTAATTTACTCAATACCCAAAATAAAATGCAACAACTTTCTACCCGCAAAAGTAATTTAGAATTTTACACTTTCTTTCAGATGTTTTTTTTTTTTTTTTGTGTGTGTGTGTGTGAAATAAAAAAGGTCCTCCAACCAACCAACCAAAATGTCTGGCTAGGCCTAGACATAATACCAAGAATGATGGAGGACATTTTGAAGCTGGTCTCATTTCTTTCAATTTCAAGCTGACCAAGGCCAGCTAGAGGGCGTAGTTTTGGAGGGGGGGTCTGGCGGGGGTACCCCGCCAACCAAAAGGTCTGGCAAAGTCTAGACATAATACCAGGAATGATGGACGACATTTTGAAGTGGGTCTCATTTCTTTCAATTTCAACCTGACCAAGGTCAGCTAGAGGGGGTAGTTTGGGAGGGGGGGGTCTGGCGGGGGTACCCCACCAACCAAAATGTCTGGCAAGGCCTAGACATAATACCAGGAATGATGGAAGACATTTTGGAGTTGGTTTCATTTCTTTCAATTTCAACCTGACCAAGGTCAGCTAGAGTTAGTGGTCTGGGAGAGGGGTCTGGCGGGGGTACCCCACTAACCAAAATGTCTGGCAAGGTCAATTCATGATGCCCTGGGTTGTGCTGAACATTTTGCAATTAGTTTCATTCCTTTCGCTTTCCAGCAGACCTAGCCCATTTTTCGTGCACCGGTTATGTAACTTTGGCGGGGGGACCACACCACCAAAAATGTCTGGCAACATCCATTTTTGTTAAAGTGAGTTATGATGAACACATTGGAATAGGTTTCAAATCTTTCGGTTCAAGAACTGACCTAGGCCATTTTTTCGGGCCGGTCCCTAGGCCCCATGACCACACCCACCACCAGGAACCTGGCAGACTTCCACTTCCATGACCTGTGATGTGTGTGTAGCAAGTTACAACAAGCAGAAATTCTTTCGCTTACCAGCTACCCTGACCCCTACGGGCTCCCGCACTATATCGACCACATCCGGAAGTTCGTCACCCAGAAGGGTGGTCTGCGTTAGCGAGAGGCCGTGGCTCCGACAATACGCCGACAAAGGCTGCCGGTAACGCACACAGTGAAACATGATATGCTCGTCAGAGAGGGTGACATTACATATAGAATATTGTGGTAGGAAAGTGTGTGCTATGTAGTGGAGCATGTGGATGGGGAGGGTGCAAACCATCCTGAGACGTGCGAGGACTACCTCCTCCCGCCTTGTGGGGCGATTGGAGGAAACCCACTCGCCTAGAATGGGTTTGATGGTATGTAGGTGGAGGTTGTCCCAGTGACTCTGCCACAGGAGTTTCGCTGATGATTTTACAAGTAAGAGACATGACTGCAGATCCCGACGGAGTTTCCACCCTCCTTCGAGCTCTGCGGCAGACCGAGCTAGCATGCCAGCCTGTTCATTCCCGCGTATATTGGAATGTTCAAGCATATCAGTGAGAAGGATTTACGACTTGAATTCAGTTTATTAATGTTGTTGTCCTGGATTTAATTTGTATCCGTACGGCCGGACTCTAAAGCCTGTAGGGCTGACATAGAGTCCGAAAAAATAATAACTGAATTATGAGATGAATTTAAAGCATAATCTATGGCTTTATCAAGACCAAAATTTCAGCGGAAAAGACCAATTTATGAATCGGTAGTCGGAACCTAAGTGCACATTCACATGACCCTACACTTGCACCCACACATTCATCCGTCTTGGAGCCGTCAGTATATATATGTAGGGATGGAGGGAGACCAACGATGAGGGCCCGGAAGCATCGATGGAGCTCAGCTTCGGCAACAACAGCCTTCTTCCTCATTAACTATGATGTGTTGATGGATGGTTGTGTTTTCTTCCATGGAATAAGGGTGGGCAGCACGAGGCGGTCCGCATCGTCCAGTCTCACGCCCGTTCGTAGGCATAAAGCGTTATGACTAACAGAGACTGGACGGTGGACTGCAGTGTGGAGGTGGTCGTGCTGCCAGATGATCTTGTTGCTGTGTTCCCGACGGGGGCGGTTTTTATCCCATACTTGAGAAGTAGAGCATCGCGACGGTGTTGCAGTTTTCGGGCAACAGGCTAGTACTGGGCGACTTTAACGCCCATCATCAACAATGGTGAATTGAGAGGTCAAGTGTTCGCGGAGAGCATATAGTTGACATTATGTTGCACACAAACCTCTGTCTTCTGAACGATGGATGTGCGACTCGTGTAGATGATCGGACCGGTAACACGTCTGCCAATGACCTGTCATTATTATCGCCAGGTATGCTCCCTAATTTCTCCTGGGAAGTCATCGATGACTCCCACATAAGGGACCATCTACCCATCTGTATCTCTTACTCACGCGACATCCCGCCCACCCCCGCACTCAAAAGTTCAACTTTAAGAGAGCAGATTGGGCAACCTTCCGTGGGATTGCCGACGTGGATATATCTGGCGAGGACATTGAAACGATGGTCAGCAACGCAACACGATCCATATTACACGCCACCGAGGCTTGTATTCCGAAAACTTCTACAGTTCACTCTAAGCATGGAGTTTCATGGTGGACAGTGGATTGCCGACAAGCACTTCGTGAGCGTAATAGGCGATACAGACATTTCAGGCAGCAGCCCAGTCAAGCAAACTTCATAGCCTATAAAAAGGCAAGGGATCAGGCAAGGAAAGTCATCCGTAATACAAAATCAGACTCATTCAAACAATTTATATCATAAGTTAACCGCACACCCGTCTCAAATGTGTGGCAAATAATAAATATATTAAATAATAGAAAACCTCATACACCAATAAATTATCTTAAAATAAACAAAAATGTAATAGATGATAAAAAAGAAATAACCAATACAATAGCCCAACATTTTTATCAGGAAAGCAATTCCGCCTACAATACCCGTGCTTTCCTCCCTCGCAAGGAGGAGGTAGTACTCTCAGTCCAAAACATTGCCACTGGAGGCGTAAACTCGGACTACAATACAGAGTTTACGTTGGATGAACTCCTCTTTGCCCTGAAATACTGTAAAGGCTCCAGTCCCGGTCCAAATAATATCTCATATACTATGCTACAACATCTCGGCCACCATTCCATCACTAAATTATTATTCCTGTTAAACAAAATATGGACCACCCACACATTTCCTAAGACTTGGGGCTTTGCTCATACCATCCCAATCCCCCAAAAGACTAGAACGCCTTACGGACCACAGTGCGTTTCGCCCTATTGCGCTCACGAGCTGTCTCTATAAGGTCATGGAACGTATGGTAAAGCGAAGGCTGCTTTTTGTTTTAGAAGCAAAGGGTTTGCTAGGTGATGGGCAATCGGGGTTTTGGAAGTAACGAAGCACGATGGATCACCTAACACACCTGGAGCATTGCATTTCAGAGGCATTTGCCAAAAAAAAATTAATGATAGCGGTGTTCCTTGACATCCACAACCCCTTCGGCATGACATGGCGACACACTATTCTCATGAAACTCTATGCTCATTGTTTCAGAGGTAACTTGCCCATTTTTGTTTATAATTTCCTCCAGGATAGAACATTCCCTATCAAGCTTCCTGGTATCGTAATCTCGGACGTTTTCGTCCAGGAGAACGGGGTGCCGCAGGGTAGTGTTCTTAGTCCTATTTTATTTTGTATTATGATTAATGATATTCTGTCCACAACTCCCGTCCCAGGAATCTTAAATACTCACTGTACGCTGACGACTGTGCGTTATGGCACTCTTCGCCTAACGGTCAGTTCCCGGCGGGGCGGATTCAGGAATTTTTTTTTTTAAATATTGAAAATGCTCAATAATATCGTAATTTCATATTTTAAACTGCGTGCGGAACTTATTTCCGCTCCCTGCCATTGCAACGCTGCGCGCTGGTCGCCCTCTCCTACGCTCGCTCTTCCTCAGTCACGCTTCTACCTCCGCTCGTGTTGTACAGTTTACTTAAACTCGCTACTCGCTACTTTACTGTACAGTACAGTATATCTTCATCATGACAGAAAAGCGTAAGAATACCGGTGATCACAAAGATACCAAGACCAAGGTACGCAAGCACGCAGGACGTAGCACGTGTGTTTAAGGTGAACAGGTCCTGTATCGGTACGGTGTACAAGGGCAAGGATCGCATTCTTGAACACGTAAAGAATGTAATTCCTATGACTTCCACGGTCATCACCAAGAGGAGAGGAAAGTGTGTGGAGTAGATGGAGCGCTTGCTAACCGTGTGGATTGAATATCAAACTCAACACCGCATGCCTCTTTCTCTCACGTTGATTTTGGAGAAGGCAAGAAGCCTTTTCTCTGATCCGAAGGCTAAAGCTGGGGAAGGCTGTGAAGAGGAATTTGCAGGGAGTCATGGCTGGTTCAATAGATTCAAGAAGATAATTGGCCTTCACAACCTTAAGTTGAGTGGTGAAGCGGCCAGTGCGGATACCAAGGCTGCCAAGGAATTCCCTGCTACATTAAAGGAGATCATCGAGGCTGAAGGGTACACTGCACAACAAATATTCAACATTGATGAAACTGGCTTATTCTGGAAGAAGATGCCTACCCGCACCTACATCAGTAAGGAAGAGAAATCTGCGCCCGGTTATAAGGCAGCCAAGGATCGCTTAACCTTAATGTTGGGGGGAAATGCAGTGGGGAACTGTAAGCTTAAACCTCTTTTAGTGTACCACTATGCTAATCCACGGGCTTTCAAGAACATAAACAAGAGTACCCTTCCAGTCATCTGGATGAATAATCGCAAGGCATGGGTGACTATGGCGGTGTTCCAGGATTGGTTTTATCATCACTTCATCCCGGAAGTGAAACTCTATTGCCGAGACAAGGGACTGCCCTTCAAAATTCTCCTTCTGCTTGACAACGCACCTGGCCACCCCCCTCACCTGGACGATTTTCACCCTGACGTCAAGGTGGTGTACCTGCCTCCCAACACTACGTCTCTGATTCAGCCTATGGGCCAGGGAGTTATTGCCACCTTCAAACGGTACTACACCAGGCGAGTACACAGGCAAGCCTTAAAAGCAGTGAGTGACGATGGGGCTGAAAAGACTTTGAAAAGACTGAAAAGAATAATGTGTACGATTGTGTCAAGAATATTGATGCTTTGTGGCGTGATATGGCTGAGAAGACAGTGAATGGTGTGTGGAAGCACTTGACGCCACAGTTTGTCAACAACTTTGAAAGATTTGATGTAGAGGAAGTGAAGAATGATGTGATGGAAAGTTTGGTTGACATCAGCAAGGGCCTACAGCTTGACCTGGAGAAGGAAGACTTCTAAGAACTTCTCGATTCTCACTCTGAGAAGCTAACAAATGAGAACCTGATGATACTGGAAGAGCAGAGTAGAGCCGAAAAGGAGCAAGAGGAGGCAGCAGCAGCAGAAGTGGTACCTGTGAAAAAATTCGATACCAAGTTGATGGCTGAAGCCTTTACCCTTATTGAGAAAGGATTACAGCTGTTTGAAAATCAGGATCTGAATGCTGAGCGATTCTCAAAAATGTCCACTGCCATCCATGAAACTATTAACTGCTACCAGATAATATACGATGAAAAAAAGAAGAAAACAGAGACATCTGTAAACAGTTTCTTCAAGCCGAGACGAGCTTCCACCTCTGCAGCTACACCTGACAAGCCGGGTCCTTCCACCTCTACAGCTACACCTGACGAGACGGGTCCTTCCACCTCTGCACCTGACGACCCAGCAGCCTCGCCTGACTCTCCAGAGTCGAGGCCTGACTCTCCCGAGTCAAGGCCTGACTCTCCCGACTCGAGGCCTGTCTCTCTCGACTCGGGGCCTGACTCTCCCATCTCGGGGCCTGACTCTCCCGACTCAGAGGCCTGACTTTCCATGTAAGCACACATACATCCTGTTTTTCAAGCGTATGATACAGTATTAATATTATACAGCACTGTTCAGTAAAGATTAATAAATAGCATTTATATATATCACTTGCAGTTTCACCTGATGACCCAGACCCAGAGTCTTCCCCTCTGCAGCCTCAAATGTCTCCCCAGCAGCCTGGCCCATCATACACACATCATATACGCACATAGTATTTATAATCATATCATAAAGTACTGTAAGGATAATAAATAGTTTTTATATAGCATAAAATTAATTCATTTTTAATGTACCCTTTATATACAATTTATTTATTTAATTAATAACATATTACGAACAATCCCGCATACGAACAGACGTTCGGTCCCCATTATGTTGGTAATATTGGCAGCCACTGTAGAGGGAACAGATAGCCAGATACGTGTTGTTGAATCTCACCCTGCACGCGACAGCTTTCAGAGGTGTATTCAACGTCACTTTTGTTTGTGTTAGTGTTTTGTTTATGTATATGGCAACACCGTGTCCCTCATATCTTCTATACGGGTGGTAGTGTTTTAGCACTGTAGGATCAGGCTGATCCTGCAGTCTCGTCTCCGTAGACAAATAACAGATGGCATGTGTATGTTTACTAAAAGTGACAAATATAAATTTTTATTCCGAATATTTCTGCAGTTCCACTGTAACACCTTGAACTTTATGGCTTAAGAGTGGAGGTGGCGGCCGTGTTTCTTGGTCCTTTTGCGCTCTGAGGAGCTGCAGGGGGACCTCTCCCGGCCCTTACTAGTGGTGACATCCATTGGGTCATCAATCGGTAACTACCCGGAGCTCGTCGAGAGGGAGCAAACGTGAGAAATCCTCCTCGAGGTCGCGGGAGTTGCGACGACATGAGAAGGGCGAGTGCGTTCAAATTTTGTTAAATTTAGTTTATCTGACTTGTCAGTCTTTTCACCCTTACTGAGAACACGAGATATAACGGACAGATATGGAGCAGACGAAGTGATAGCAGTAGAAGTTTTAGTTGAAGTGGATGTAGTTTTATCAGGTGATGAGGCAAAGGTTGAAGGGGAAACTGTGGAGGTAGATGAGGCAGGCAACGGATCAGTCTGAATTCCAATAGTGCACATCTTGGGAGGAGCCCTTACTGTTGAACCATAAAAAGGGTTTAAAGCAGGAGCGGATTGCGTCTGCTTCACTCTCATCCTTGCTTCGTTGTAAGAAATCCCTTCGGTAGCTTTCACTATGCAGATCTCTTTTTTTTCCAATTTCCACGCGAGGCAATCGCACGAGAAAGTGGAATGAGCACCCTCACAGTTTCGGCACTTTTGGACAAGAGATGTACATTGGTCTGCAGAAAGACCCTCATCTGAGCATCTACCGCAGTAGGGGTAGGAAGACCGACAAGCATTTCCATGATGACCATAAAGTTAGCCGCGTCGCAGTGTGGGTTGTAGATACCTATTAGCGCTACAATTTTTAATTGTCTCCGATTTCCTGTGGCAAAGGGGTGTCTTAGCTAATCTGGAAAACGATGTGCAGAAACAAATACGACATGAATTGCTGCATAAGTGTATTTAAAATTAAAAACATAACTCTTTATGTTATTATTTATACTTACTAGTGTATGGTAAGGCATTGTTAATTCAATTATCTGATAAATCTGAAAATAGGTAATGATTTTTTTTTTATTTAAGTAAGTACGTGGAGTAAAAATAAAGTATTGCTGATTTTGATTTATGCATTTTACCTGGGATTATTGAAAAATAGCTGATAACACTGTCACCTTCTATATATGAAGCTAATCAGTGAAATAAAAACAACAGCATCGCTGGCGGACGTACGACGATGTGAAATAAGTTCGCCCCTTCTGCCTCTCCGCTCTGTCTAAACTCCGCCTTTTTCTTCTTCCTCTTGTGAATTTTGATGGTTGTCTCTGTTGATCGCCACCTCTACTTCTGTCTTGTTTTACTTAAAGGTTTTATCAGTTCCCTTCAGTTTTAGTCATTGTAGAAGCAAAAGGCATACACAAGAACATTATTATTAGGAAGGTTATGTGTGTCTGAATAAATTAGTGATAATCTTTATGATTTTGTGTCGGCAAATTCCCGCGGGCCAGACCACACATCCCTCTAAGAAATTGTTTTAGTGATGGAGAAGCATCATAATGATGTATCTTCAGCATAAACGAGATCCAAAATCAAGTGCAACAAATAAAAACACCAAATCTAAATATAAGGAACACTCGTGTCGGTCTGTGGTCCCTCCGGCTCGCCTGTGGGGCCCATGGGGATGAAGTTAGGTTAACCAAGAATCATCACAATGGGCTATATACCATCCCGCCTTTATGGAATGATCTTTTGGGTGTCATATTGTCTCGCATTACTTATATCTTCTTGGAAAACCTTAGTTACACCGAATTTTATGTTCAACTGATTGAGTAACACCATCTCCCAAGTTGGTGTAGTTCTGGGCCCGGATTTACACGCTAGCCACATTTGAGAGTTTTATAAAGCTTTCTGAATACCAACGTGTGTCTGAAAGTTGTAACCTAGAGATATATACCCTTTGAATAGTGTAAAGTGCTTTCTGAATCTAGGCCTCGGTTAGAAAGACTCTGGTAAGAGTGTAAACAAAACTTACATCTGTTGAGAAACCAGCATGACAAATTTTACGTGTGTCGTGGCAGACTGCACGTCTGGTTCAAGAAAAGGAAGACAAAGACGGACCAAGTAACTGATATGGTCAAAGGATTTGCGAGATTTCCGAGCGGAAAAACGGAAACTAAAAGAAAGAAGAAATGTTGTTTAGGCTTGTTTGTTGCCACCAGCCGAGGATAGTTGTCGTACCGGAAACGTTACGTCTTTGCTAGAACATAATATTTCCTATACATTACATGCATTTGCCTATTGTTCAATACATTCAAAGGAAATTAAATATTAGTGTACGTCCATTGAAGTCAGTGGAAAATGACAGATTACTTGCCTTGATACAATTATTGGTGGTTTTATAAATATCATCTGAAATTATGAATAAAGTCTCAAACAATGTCATATGCCATCAATTATCATGAAATAAATTTATCTAAATTTTAGAGGCATTCATGTGCAACGACACACACACCTTTGAAAGTTTTTTAAAGCTTGCCCAAAAGAGTACTTATTTTTCAACAAGATTTACAAAATCTGGTGGTGTCTGACATCAAAACCCTCACTCACGACGCGGCTAATTGAAGTAAAGGAGATGATTCGGAATGTAGGGACGAACGGAAACCGACTCGAATCCTACATGAAGTCTATCCGGCAATTTAGCAGCATTGAAAGTTAACATGACAGATGCTGTGCTCCTTCTGGTGCCGTCAACATTCTTAGTTATCTTAAGTGCTTCAATTACACCCTGGTCAGCCATGCATTGAGTAATCTTGGCCTCATCCATATCCACAAAATTGCGGTGGGAGGCAACTCCCGACGCGAGTTCATAGACACAGGAATGAAAGCCTCGATCTCGATGTCATGGATGAACCGGAGCTTCAACAATTATTTAACTTGACTTTCGTTAAAGGTCTGAACTAGTAAGTCACCACTGGCACGTTTCTTAATGTTTACATCGTTTCAAATATTACAGACAATGACTTTCTTTATTATAAAAGAATTAACCGTTGACAGGCGAGTCGCAGTCTTAGAGTGGAGAGTCACAAAAGTCGCTTTACTGGGATGGATGTTTAGTCGGGCAGTCGGGGGTCGTCTATCAGTAATCTTCCTCCCTCTTGGAGGGGTAGGGGAGGAGAGTCCGTCCGACATAGAGATGGTACACCCCCCTCCTACAGGAAGGGAGCGGGACGCAAGTGGAAGGAGGTCAGGGAAGAGTTTCCTAAGGTCAGATTGTCTTGCCAAACCATTCTAGAGGGCCGGACGGTGTCAATTCACCCCAAAAGCACGCTCACTGAGGCAGATCCTCCGTAGGTAAGAGAGGAAAGACACTCTGACTCGGTGGCAACAGACACCTTCTGTTGCAGCTAAGGACAAGGAAGTGTACACCAAAACTAAAATTCACGGGGCAATGGGAAACCTAACTTTATTTATCTAATACCCTAGGCCAAATGGGCGTACAAAAAATCCACGCAAAGATGGCAGAAGGACAGAACTTCAGGACACGTGTTTATAGATCGGTGTCTGGCCTCAGTCTGCCGTGACGATGTTTTTTTTTTTCTTCTTCTTTTGTTTGGCCATCACCCAAACATGGGTATTAGGCCAATTTTATTAATTTTGTGTATATGGTTGTTTAGTTACAAGTGCATTTTGTGTAATTTATTTGTGTTTTATGGTTATTATTATTATTATTATTATTATTATTATTATTATTATTATTATTATTATTATTATTATTATTATTATTATTATTATTATAATTATTATTATTAATATCATTGTTATTATTATTATTATTATTATTATTATTATTATTATTATTATTATTATTATTATTATTATTATTATTATTGTTATTATTATTATTATTATTATTATTATTATTATTATTATTATTATTATTATTATTATTATTATTATTATTATTTTTATTTTACTGTTTTTTTTTTTATAATAACATAAACAACAACAAACAACAGTCACACTTACACACACGTTTCACTCACACAGGGTACCTATTCCCACTTCAAAGCTGTTGTCCTTTGTCAAGGCAGGGGATGGAGGCTGAAAAACACAAACGCACAAGGTGACTACATAGTATTACTATGTATTGCTTTCATTTATAAAAAAAAAGAAAAAAAGAAAAAGAAATAAATAAATAAAACAAAAAAAATTGACAACATTTACATCAAATCACGCTGAACGGAAATCATACACACTTTCATACTTTTATTTACACATATATATATATATATATATATATATATCGAGATAGAGATATATATCGATATATATATTATATATTATATCTATATATATAGAAATATAAGATATATAGATAATATATATAATGATATCTCTATATATATATATATATATATATATATATATATATTGATGTGAAAAATGTACATTGTGCATCATACAGAATATATCCCCATAAATCACAACTCTCTGATTAAGTTGGTCTTAGTCAGATAAATCATCAATCTAGCGACCACATCCGGGTGTTCGTCACCCAGAAAGGTGGTCCGCGTTAGCGAGAGACCGCGACTCCGGCAAAACGCCGCCAAGGACCGACTCTCCTCATGATAACGCAAACAGTGAAACAGGATGTGCTCGACAGAGAGGGTGGCATTACATATAGAACATTGTGGTGGGAAAGCGTTTGCTAGGTAGGAGAGCATGTGGGTGGGGAGGGTGCAGCCCATCCTGAGACGTACGAGGACTACCTCCTCCCGCCTTGGGGGACGATTGGAAGAAGCCCACTCGCCTAGGATGTGTTTGATGGTATGTATGTGGAGGTTGTCCCAGTGACTCTGCCACAGGAGTTTCGCTGATGATTTAACAACTGAGAGACATGACTGCAGATCCCGACGGAGGTTCCACGCTCCCTCGAGCTCTGCGGCAGACCGAGCTAGCATGTCAGCCTGTTCATTCACGCGTATATTGGAATGTCCAAGCACCCAAACCAGTGAGAAGGATTTACGAATTTAATTTAATTTATTAATGATGTTGCCCTGGATTTCATTTGTATCCGTACGGCCGGACGCTATTGCCTGAAGGGCTAACATAAAGTCCGAAAAAATAATAATTGAATGATGAGATTAATTTAAAGCATAATCTATGGCTTTGTTAATTGCAAAAAAATTCAGCGGAAAAGACCGATGTATGAGTTGGCAGTCGGAACCTGAGGGCACATTCACACGACCACACACTTGCACCCACACATTCATCCGTCTTGGAGCCATCAGTATATATGTGTAGGGATGGAGGGAGGCCAGCGATGACGGCCCGGAAGTGTTGGTGGATCTCTGCCTCGGCAACAACAGCCTTCTTTCCCCTTATCCATGTTGTGTTGATTGAAGTTTGTGGTTCCTTCCATGGGGGAAGGGTGGGCAGCACGAGGCGGTCCGCATCGTCCAATCTCACGCCCGTTTGTAGGCATAGAGCGTTAAGTCTGACAGAGACTGGACGGTGGACGGCAGTGTGGAGGTGGTCGTGCTGCCAAATGATCTTGCTTGCTGCGTTGCCAATGGGAGCTTTCCGGGCGGTTTTTATCCCATAAGATAATAACAGGACACCGCGACGGTGTTGCAATGGTGGTACATTGGCCTCAACCTCCATCCTCGCCACATCAGTGCATTGCAGGGCCCCAAAACACATTCTCACACATTTATTTTGCAAAACATCCAACCTTCTCAATGTTGGTTCCGACCCAGACCCATACACCGGTGAGCCATAGTCTAAATGAGAGCGAATTAAGGACTTGTACACCATTAATAAAGGTTTTCTGTCTGCTCCCCATGAAGTACCACGGAGGTATTTGAGGACATTGATTTTTTTACGGTAACGGATGAGTAGTTCATTAATGTGAGTCTTCCAATTGAGTCTGCTGTCAAAATGCAGACCCAAGAATTTGTATGAATTTTGAAATGGTATCGGCTGGCCTTGAAGAGTTAATTACAAATCAGGTACGTTACATCTAGTAAAAACAACTCCGATACACTTAGCAACGGAAAACTAAAATCCGCACAAAGAGGCCCAATGCTGAACGGAATCTTGTCTTAAATCCGCCCCGCCGAGAACTGAGCGTTAGGCGAGGAATGCCATAACGCACAGTCGTCAACGTATAGTGAGTATTTAAGATTCCTGGGGACGGGAGTTGTGGACAGAATATCATTAATCATAATACAAAATAATATAGGACTAAGAACACTACCCTGCGGCACCCCGTTCTCCTGGACAAAAACGTCCGAGATTACGTTACCAGGAAGCTTGACAGAGAATGTTCTGTACTGGAGGAAATTATAAACAAAAATGGGCAAGTTACCTCTGAAGCCATGAGCGTAGAGTTTCATGAGGATACTGTGTCGCCATGTTATGTCGAAGATTTTGTGGATGTCTAGGAACACCCCTATCATGAATTTTTTTTTGGCAAATGCCTCTGAAATGTAAGCTCCTGGTGTGTTAGGTGATCCATCGTGCTTTGGTACTTCCGAAACCCCGACTGCTCATCACCTAAAAAACCCTTCGCTTCTAAAACAAAAAGCAGCCTTCGCTTTACCGTACGTTCCATGACCTTACATAGACAGCTCGTGAGCGCAATAGGGCGAAACGCACTGGGGTCCGTAAGGCGTCCAGTCTTTGGGGGGATTGGGATGGTATGTGCAAAGCCCCAAGACTTAGGAAATGTGTGGGTGGTCCATATTTTATAATAGAGCAATAATAATTTAGTGATAGAATGGTGGCCGAGATGTTATAACATAATATATGAAATATCATCTGGACCTGGATTGGAGCCTATACAGTATTTCAGGCAAGGAGTTCATCCAACGTAAACTCTATGTTGTAGTCCGAGTTTACGCCTCCCGTGGCAAAGTTTGAGACTGAGAGTTCTGCCTCCTCCTTGCGGGGGAGGACGACAGGGGTATAGTAGGCGGAACTGCTTGCCTGATAAAAATGCTGGGGTATTACATTTGCTATTTCTTGTTTGTTGTCAATTATTTGGTTATTTATGTTTATAGTGTTTATTGCGATATATGTCTTATTTTTAATTTTTAAATGTGTTTATTACTTTCCAGACTTTTCAGAGGGGTGTGGTGAGATTGTTGAAATGAATTGTCTGAAAGAGTCTGTTTTTGCATTACGGATGACTTTTCTTGCCTGAGCCCTTGCCTTATTATAGGCTATGAAGTTTGCTTGACTGGGCTGCTGGCTGAAATGCCAGTATCGCCTATTACGCTCACGAAGTGCTTGTCGGCAATCCATTGTCCACCATGAAACTCCATGCTTAGAGTGAACTGTAGAAGTTTTCGGAATACAAGCCTCGGCGGCGTGTAATATGGATCGTGTTGCGTTGCTGACCATTGTGTCAATGTCCTCGCCAGATATATCCACGTCGGCAATCCCACGGAAAGTTGCTCAATCTGCTCTCTTAAAGTTGAACTTGGGAGTGCGGGGGGTGGGCGGGATGTCGCATGAGTAAGAGATACAGATGGGTAGATGGTCACTTCCTTGGGAGTCGTCGATGACTTCCCAGGAGAAGTCAGGGAGAATACCCGGCGATAACAATGACAGATCAATGGCAGACGGGTTACCGGTCCGATTATCTACACGAGTCGCACTTCCATTGTTCAGAAGACAGAGGTTTGTATGCAACATAATGTCAACTATCTGCTCCCCACGTACACTTGACCTCTTACTTCCCCATTGCTGATGATGGGCGTTAAAGTCGCCCAGTACTAGCCTGTTGCCCGGAAGCTGGCTAATCAGTGATGTAATGTCGTCATCAACAATGGGGGTATTATGAGGCAAGTAGCGGGAACAGATAGCCAGATACGTGTTGTTGAATCTCACCCTGCACGCGACAGCTTCCAGAGGTGTATTCAACGTCACTTCTGTTTGTGTTAGTGTTCTGTGTACGTATATAACAACACCATACCCTCATATCTTCTATATTGATGTGTTTTAGCACTGTAGGATCAGGCTGATCCTGCAGTTTCATCTTCTGTAGACAATTAACAGACCGCCTGTATATATTTACTAAAAGAGACAAATATGAATTTTTTTTCCCAATATTTCCGCAGTTCCACTGTAACAGCTTGAACATTATGGCTTAAGAGTGGAGGTTGCGGCCGTATTTCTTGGTCCTCTTGCGCTGTGAGGAGCTACGGGGGGACCTCTCCCGACCCTTAATAGTGGTGACATCCATTGGGTCATCAATCGTTAACTCCCCGGAGCTCGTCGAGAAGGAGCTAGCATGAGAAATCCTCCTGGAGGTTGTGGGAGCTGCGACGACATGAGAAGGGCGAGTGCGTTCAAATTTTGTTAAATTTAGTTTATCTGACTTGTCAGTCTTTTTACCCTTACTGCGAACACGAGAGATAGCGGACAGATGTGGAGCAGACGAAGTGATAGCAGTAGAAGTTTTAGTTGAAGTGGATGTAGTTTTATCAGGTGATGAGGCAAAGGGTGAAGGGGAAACTGTGGAGGTAGATGAGGCAGGCAACGGATCAGTCTGAATTCCATAATGCACATCTTAGGAGGAGCCCTTACTGCTGAAGCATAAGAAGCGCTTGAAGCAGGAGCGGACTGTGTCTGCTTCACTCTCATCCTTGCCTCATAGAAGAAATTCCTTCAGTAGCTTTCACTGTGCAGATCTCTTTTTCCAATTTCCACGCGGGGCAATCGCACGAGAAAGTGGAATGAGCACCCTCACAGTTACGGCACTTTTGGACAAGAGATGTACATTGGTCTGCAGAAAGACCCTCATCTGAGCATCTACCGCAGTTGGCATGGGAAGATCGACAAGCATTTCCATGGTGACCATAAATTTGACAATTTAAACAACGGAGAAAATTTGGAAAGTAAGGACGAATGAAAACCGACTCGTATCCTACATGAACTCTATCCGACAATTTAGCAGCACTGAAAGTTAAGATGACAGTTGCTATTCTCCTTTTGGTGGCGTCAACATTCTTAGTCATTTTACGAGCTTATATTGCATCCTGGTCAGCCATATACAGTCAGTAATCTCTGCCTCATCCATATCCACAAAATCGCGGTGGGAGGCAAATCCCCGACACGAGTTCATAGATACTGGATTGAAAGCCTCGATTTCGATGTCATGGATGACCCGGAACTGCAACAATGATTTTACTTGACTTACGTTAATGGTCTGATTTAATAAGTCACCACTGGCAAGTTTCTTAACGTTTACAACATTACCAATATTACAATGAATGACTTTCTTTATTATAAAGGAATTAACTGTTGAGAGGCGGGTGGAAGTTTTTGAATGTAGAGTCACATATGTCGCTTTATAGGGGTCAATATTCGGTCTGGCAGTCAGGGGTCGTTGATCAGTTCCCTGTCTTCCCCTTGGAGGGGTAGGGGAGGAGAGTCCGTCCGGCATGGGGGGGGATGTACATTCCCCTCCTACAGGAGGGGAGCGGGACGCAAGTGGAAGGAGGTCAGGGAGGAGTTTCCTGAGGTCAGATTGTCCTGCCAAACCACTCTAGGGGGGCTGAACGGTGTTAATTCACCCCAAAAGCACGCTCACTGAGGCGAATCCTCCGTAGGTGAGAGAGGAAAGACAATCTGACTCGGTGGCAACAGACACCTTCTGTTGCCGCTAAGGAAGAGGAAGTGAACAGCAAATCTAAAATCACGGGGCAATGGGAAACCTAACTTTATTTTATCTAAAACCCTAGGCCAGATGGGCGTACAAAAAATTCCACGCAAAGGTGGCAGAAAGACAGGGCTTCAGGACACGTGTTGGTAGCACGGTGTCTGGGCTCAGTCTGTGACGATGTTTTTTTTTTTTTTTTTTTTTTTTTCAGCCATCACCCAAACGTGGGTATTAGGCCAATTTTATTAGTTTTGTGGATTTGTTTGTTTATTAAGAAGTGCTTTTTTATTTTTTTTTATTTCTTTTTTTTTCTATTTATATATATATATATATTTTTTTTGTGTTTATATAATAATATCATCATCAAGAACAATAACAAAGACAACAACAACAACAACAACAACAACAACAACAACAACAAAAAACAACAACAACAACAACAGTCACACTTACACACACGCTTAATTCAAAAAGGTCACCTATTCCTACTGCAAAACTATTGTCCTTTGTCAAGGCAGGGGATGGAGGGGGTAACACACAAACACACAGGGTGACTATGTAGTATTACTACGTATTGCTTTTATTTATAAAAAAAGAAAAATAATAGATAAGAAAAAAATGAAAACATTTACATCAAATTACGCTGGATGGCAATCATACACACTTTCATACATATATATATATATATATATATATATATAGAAGATATTATATATATACTATATATATATATATATATAGATAGTATATATATGATATAGATATATATAATAGATATATAGATATATATATATATATTAGGCACCCAAATCCTTTTCACGGATTTGGGTGCCTGGACATTCCAATATACGCGGGAATGAACAGGCTTACTTGCTAGCTCGGTCTGCCGCAGAGCTCGAGGGAGCGTGGAACCTCCGTCGGGATCTGCAGTTATGTTTCTCAGTTGTTAAATCATCAGCAAAACTCCTGTGTCAAAGTCACTGGGACAACTTCAACCTACAAACCATCAAACCCATCCTAGGCCAGTGGTCTTCCTCCAATCGCCCCACAAGGCGGGAGGAGGTTGTCCTCGCCTCAGGATGGGCTGCACCCTCCCCACCCACATGCTCCCCTACATAGCAAACGCTTTCCTACCTCAATGTTCTATATGTAATGTCATCCTCTCTGTCGAACACATCCTGCTTCACTGTGTGCGTTATCGTGAGGAGAGGCGGCCCTTGGTGGCGCATTGCCGGAGTCGCGGCCTCTCGCTAACGCAGACCACCCTTCTGGGTATCGAACACCCGGATATGGTCGATAGACTGATGATTTATCTGACTGAGACCAACTTAATCAGAGAGTTGTGATTTATGTGTATATATTATGTATGATGCACTATGTACATTTCATCACTTAAAAAAA
>CM035223.1:14132558-14148616 GCA_020233015.1 Callinectes sapidus | reverse complement strand
GAGAGAGAGAGATGAGAGAGAGAGAGAGAGAGAGAGAGAGAGAGAGAGAGAGAGAGAGAGAGAGAGAGAGAGAGAGAGAGAGAGAGAGAGAGAGAGATTAATCATATAATGGCAGATATTTTGGTCGTCTGGTTTCATAAAGTAACGCCTTCTCTTGCTCTAAACATTTTGTATTACACACTTATATATACCTATCTAGAGTCCTGTAATTTTGTGTTGTAGATGGCCACAAAAACTGCAAATATTCCAGTGCATTATGTCTATGTATTAGAGAACCATAAATATATATATGATCAGGTTCACAGTAGTCCATTTACTCGTCATAAATTCGTAATTATTATTTTTTTTTTTTTTTCGAAGTGGTTGTTTGCCATGGAAGAAAAAAAAAAGAAGGTAAAACATAAATTTTCCACAAGCAACAAAACATTTAGTGACAACTTTAATATTGTGATGCTCAAAAAAATACTCATGTTTGGTCCTTAACTAGATGTTTTGGCCTAGTAATTCAACCAAAACTAACATGGAGAGGAGAGAAAAAAAATAATTATATAGTGACAAAGATATTTTAGTCATCTGGTATAAATCATACAGTAAAGCCCCTTCTAGTGGTCTAAAATTTTATATTACTCACTTATATATATATATATATATATATATATATATATATATATATATATATATATATATATATATATATATATATATATATATATATATATATATATATATTTAATAGTACTGCAACGTTGCGTTGTGGATAACTACAAAGACTACAAGTAATACAGAGCAATATGTATACTTATTAAAGAGCTTCAAATTTATACACAACAATCATTCAATCATGGGGGGCATACAACGGGTGCGCGTTGCCTCGCCTATCCTACAATGCAACTCCTGGCGGTCACGCCTTGCAAGTCTACATGCAGGTCCCCTTCTCGTACCGAGTGATTCTGAGCAGGTGGCATCAACTTACCGCAGCCAAGAGTTATGTGGGCGTTCCCTTGGCCTCCTCCAAGTCGGATTGTCCCTTACAGAGACAACCCAAAAAGTAGAATCGGCTTCCGGGTATTGACCCACATGCTCATATAGCCGCAGTTGGCGGTGACGGACTAGGATATCAATAGGCCTCGAATAGGTCTCACGGAACAATCGCTGATTTGACAAAAAGTCATACCAGCGGTATCCCAAGATCCTGCGAAGGCATCTAGTACCAAAGACATCAACTTGCCTCCTCAGGTCGGTGTTCAGTGTCCATGTCTCATAACCAGAGAGTAAACAAGGATCACCAGCGAGTTGAAGATCCAAATCTTTGTCCGTCTGCACAGATATCGACAACGCCAAAACTCGTGTTGAGCGAATCCATAGCTCTGTGCGCCGTGTGAGTTTTTGGCTCGGCGCGCCATCGTTATGCAGTACACTACCAAGGTATGTGAAGTTTTTCAAGATCTCAATGTTCTCGCCAAACACATGGACGGACTGTATTGTTTCATCCAGTACATTGGTCTTGGGCCAAGAAACCTTAAGTCCCAAGGGCTTCACATCCTCGTGCAGTGCCTCTAGAGTCATTACCAGAACCTCCAGTGACTAAGCGAAGGTTGCTGCATCATCAGCAAAAACAAGATCTGTAATCTCGATGTTGCCGACAAATGCTTCACAATGACTTTGTTCCACAACTCTTCTTAGTACCCAATCCATGCATGTGTTGAAAAGTGATGGAGCAGGCACACAGCCCTGCCTCATAACTGTATTCACATGGGAGAAGCTGGACACACCTTCTCCACACTTCTAAGCACTTACAGTCCCATAGTACAGGACAATTAATAAACCAATAATCATCCCAGGAATCCCACGGAGACGCAGAAGATCCCAGAGTGTCTCTCGATGCACTGAATCAAACGCCTTCTTGAGATCGACATAAGCTGCAAGCATTCCCTGTCGAAATTGACATCGGCGTTCTAGCAGTACGCGCAGCGCTAGAATACGGCCAGTTGTTGACTTACCGGGCGTGAGCCCTGACTGTTCAGGTCTCTGATGCTTCAGCAGGTGAGTGCGGATCCACGTCAGCAGAAAATGGGCAAGAACCTTGCCTGGTAAGCTGAACAGTGTTATTCCACGGTAGTTGTTCCAGTCTTAACGGTCCCCTTTCTATTTAGGGACGATCAACCCCTTCTTCCAGTCAGGAGGAATGGTACCTGAATGCCATACAGCAGGGACGATCAACCCCTTCTTCCAGTCAGGAAGAATGATACCTGAATGCCATATAGCAGTCCAGACAGCATGCAACCCACGGACCATGGTGCCCCCCTTCAGTTTTGAGCAGCTCTGCAATGATGTTGCAGATGCCAGCTGCCATTCTACCCCTCAACTTTGCCACAGCCTCTTTGACATCGCCAATGGAGGGTGCAGTTTCTACATTGGGTGGATCAGCATCCAGAGTCTGCAACTCTACAGTCTGGAGGTGTTCGATTTTTTTTATGCAGAAGGGAGTCAACCAAGGGCAACAAAAATAAAACAAAAAGGCCCACTGTAGTGCCGGTCCCTGGAAAGTCCAGATTTAGTAGCCAAAAAAATGGGATAAGTGTCTTGATACCTCTCTCTTGAAACAGTTCAAGTCATAGGCAAGTGGAAATACAGAAGCAGGGAGAGAGTTCTAGAGTTTACCAGAGAAAGGGATGAAAGACTGAGAATACTGGTTTACTCCTGCATTAAAGAGGTGAACAGAATAGGGGTGAGAGGAAAAAGCAAGTATTGTGCTGCGAGGCCGCGGGAGCAGAGGGAAAACGCAGTTAGCGAGATAGGAAGAGCAGTTAGTATGAAAATAGCGGTAAAAGAGAGCAAGAGAGGCAACATTGCGGCGATGAGAAAGAGGCTGAAGACAGTCAGTCAGAGAAGAGAAATTGATAAGACGAAAAGCTTTCGATTCCACCGTGTTCAATAGGGTGGATCCTCCCCAAACATGTGAAGCATATCCCATGCATGGATGGATGATGCCTCTGTATAGAGTTAGAAGTTGAGGAGGTGTGTAAAACTTTCGGAGACGGCTCAGAACACCTAACTTCATAGAAACTGTTTTAGCTTGAGAGATGTGAAGTTTTCAGTTTAGATTGCAAGTAAAGGATAGACGAAGAATTATTAGTGTAGGAGAAGGGGACAATTGAGTGTCATTGAAGAGGGGATAGTTATTTGGAAGGTTGTGTCAAGTTAATAGGTGGAGGAGTTGAGATTTTGAGGCATTGAACAACACTAAGTTTGCTTTGCCCTAATCAGAAATTTTAGAGAGATCAGAAGTTAGGCATTCTGAGACTTCCCTGCGTAAGCTGTGTACTTCCTGAAGGGTTGGTCGTCTATGGAAAGCCGTGGAAAAGTGCAAGGTGGTATCATCAACATAGGAGTGGATAGGGCAAGAAGTTTGGTTGAGAAGATGATAGATGAATAATAGGAAGAGCGTGGATGATGGGACAGACCCTTGAGTAACACCATGTTGATATATTTAGGAGAAAACAGTGACCGTCTACCACAGCAGAAATAGAAAGATCAGAAAGGAAATTTGATATGAAGTTGCAGAAAGAAAGGTAGAAACCATAGAAGGGTAGTTTGGGAATTAAAGCTTTGTGCCAGATTCTATCAAAAGCTTTTGGTATGTCTAGAGCTACTGCAAAAGTTTCACCAATATCTCTAAAAGAGGATGACCAAGACTCAGTAAGGAAATCTAGAAGATCACTAATAGAGCGGCCTTGACGGAAGCCATACTGGCGATCAGACAGAAGATTGTGACGTGATAGATGTTTAAGAATCTTCTTGTTGAGAATAGATTCAAAAACTTTAGATAAGCAGGAGATTAAAGCAATAGGACGGTAGTTTGAAGGATTAGAACAGACACCCTTTTTAGAAACAGGCTGAAGGTACGCAAACTTCCAGCAGGAAGGAAAGGTAGATGTAGGAAGACAGAGTTGAAAGAGTTTGACTAGACAAGGTGCTAGCACGGAGGCACATTTTGAGAGAACAAAAGGGACCCCATCAGGTCCATAAGCCTTCCGAGGGTTTAGGCCAGCGAGGGCATGGAAAACATCATTACAAAGGATTTCAATAAGTAGCAGGAAGTAGTCAGAGCGGGAAGAAAAAGGAGGAACAAGCTCAGAATCGTCCAAGGTAGAGTTTTTAGCAAAGGTTTGAGCAAAGAGTTCAGCTTTAGAGATACATGAGATGGCATTGGTGCCAAAGGTTGAACTAAAGGAGGGAAAGATGAAGAGGTAAAGTTGTTGGAGATGTTTTTGGCTAGATGCCAAAAGTCTCGAGGTGAGTTATATCTAGAACGATTTTGACACTTTCTATGAATGAAGGATTTTTTGGCAAGTTGAGGAACAGACTTGGCATGATTTCGGGCAGAAATATAAAGCACGTGAGACTTAGGTGATGGAAGGCTCAAATATCTTTTGTAGGCCCCTCCCTATCATGGATAGCAGGAGAGCAAGCTGTGTTAAACCAGGGTTTGGAAGGTTTAGGTTGAGAAAAAGAGTGAGGAATGTACGCCTCCATGCCAGACACTATCACCTCTGTTAAGCACTTAGCACACAGAGACGGGTCTCTGTCACGGAAGCAGTAATCATTCCAAGGAAAATCAGCATAATACCTCCTTAGGTTTCCCCAACTAACAGAGGCAAAACGCGAAAGGAGCCCCCGCTTTGGAGGATCCTGAGGAGGAATTGGAGAGATAGGACAAGATACAAATCTGAGATTGTGATCGGAGGAACCCAAACGAGAGGAAAAGGTGACAACATAACCAAAAGGACTAGAGGTTAGGAGAAGGTAAAAAATGATGGGCGTATCTCCAAGATGGTCAGGAATACGAGTAGAGCGATGCATCTGTTGCTCTAGGTCATGTAGGACAGCAAAGTTATAGGCAAGTTCTCTAGGATGGTCAGTGAAAGGAGAGAAAAGCCAAAGCACCAGCTGGTGGTTAACATTGTAGTCTTCAACAATGGAGATCTCCGAAAATGGAAAGAGAGTCAGAATGTGCTCCACTTTAGAAGTTAGGTAGTCAAAGAATTTTCTATAGTCAGAGGAGTTAGGTGAGAGATATACAGCACATAAAAATTTATTTAGAGTGACTCTGAAGTCGAAGCCGAATGGTGGAAAACTCAGAAGATTGAGCGTGGGCACGAGAGCAAGTTATGTCGTTGCGGACATAGACGCAAAGTCCTGCTTTGGAACGAAAATGAGGATAGAGAAAGTAGGAGGGAAAGAAAAGTTGTTACTGTCAGTTGCCTCAGACACCTGTGTTTCAGTGAGAAAAAGATGAGGTTTAGTGGAGAACAGATGGTGTTCTACAGATTGAAAATTAGATTGAAGACCGCGAATGTTGCAGAAGTTAATGGAGAAAAAAATGAGGGGGGGTGTCAAGACACTTAGGGTCGATGCCAGAAGAGTAGTCCGACCTGAGGACATTTATGTTCCCTCCTCAGAGAGGGAGCTCAAAGTACTCAGCCCAACGAACCATCTGCTCATCTGAGTCCGTTATGAGGTAACCATCTGTTGTTTGGATATCACTCAGCTGAGAAGTACACTTGGAGCGGAGTTTCTTCAGAGCTCGATAGGCAGGTCTGAGGTCATTAGTATTTAAATGACACTCGACATCCTCAGCGAGATCCCTGGCATACCTCTCCTTTTCTCTTCTCAAGAGTGTTCTAATCCTACGTAACAGAGCCCTGTACTGGTCATGGTCCCCAGCAAGTATGGCAGCGCGTCTCTCCTCAATACTTTCCAGTGTCTCTACCGAGGTGAAGCCACTCCGTGACCTCCGGCGCTTCACAATGCATTCCTTGGCAGCCTCAAGAGTCTCAAGTTTAAAGGTATCCCATAGTTTTTCAGGGTCCTCAAGGGAATCGAGCGCTCGAAACCGTTTGGAGACTCTCACTGCATACTGTGCACATGTCAAGTTCTTCAGTTTCTCAAGATGAAGCACAGTGTGGTTACATCTTGGAGGCTTTCTGGACCTCACATGAAGCTTGAGTGAAGCAACAATAAGCATGTGATCGGTTGCAAAAAACTCGGCACTCCGAAAAACCCTGCACTTCTGGAAGATCTTCCAACAAGTAAATTTAGGTCATGGTCGATCTCCTTCGCTACCCCTCCGTTATTGCTATACCAAGTCAAACGATGCAGCGCTGGTCTCTGATACCAGCAACCTGTAATTTTCAGCCTTCTGGGTCTTGCAAAATTCAGAAGGAAAGAGCTGTTGTCATTTCTGGTACTAGAACCATGGGAACCAGCACATATTTCATAGCCAGTCTTTTCAGTGCCAGTGACAGCATTAAAGTCGCCCAGGACTATGAGTGAGTGCATCACGACGGGGACACTGGTCCACTACGGAGTCGACTTTGGCGTAGAACATCTCCTTCTCTTCAGTTTCACATATCTCGGTAGGAGCACACACTGCAACAACAGACATGAAGCCTAAACTGTGCATCAACCTTAATTGCATAACACGTGTATCAAGCAGAGTAACCTCTCCATCAGACGGCTGCAGTCTGCTGGAGATGCCTATAGCTACCCCCTTGACATGGTGACCATTGCTCATGCCGGACCAATAGTAAATAAAACCCTTACTACTGGTC
The DNA here is from genome assembly GCA_020233015.1 of Callinectes sapidus. NCBI lineage: Eukaryota > Metazoa > Arthropoda > Malacostraca > Decapoda > Portunidae > Callinectes > Callinectes sapidus. Next base: position 14,142,002 of record CM035223.1, on the reverse strand, counting down.
TCGCCACTACCAGGCCTTTTTTGTCTTAGAGAGCCCCACCATATTCACCCTCAGCTTACTGAGCTCATCTGATAAATGAGGCAGTCGATGATCCTCTGGGAGACTCAGGACATTCCAGGAGCCCACTTGCAGAACCCATCGAAGGTGCACCTCCAAAATTAGAAATAGGGCTAGGGGGTCCTCTCGCCCCTCTCAGGACACAGGGCTCCCGCAGGTTTTCCCATGCATCTGCCATACCGGTAGGCAGGGCCCTGTGGTGCCTCGGCACCCTAGAGGTCTGCACGGTCGGACCCCCCAGCATACTCGGATCAGGGCAATAGCCAGAGGCTCTCCTGCGCCTATAGTCCCTACTCCGCCCTCTGTCTCTAATATTGATGGTGGCTGTGGATGTTTTTTTTATGGGGAGGGGTTGCAAGCCCCACCCCAACCAGCTAGCTCAGCCATGGGCAGGGACACTGGTATCCCTAGGGGAAACCCTACCCTGGATGGAACCCTGGATGCCCCCAAAAAGAGGAAAAGGAGGCACAGATGAGGAGAGACAGAGGGGAGAATGCGCTATGGGAGGTAGAGGGCACTCACTACTTACTTAGAAAGAATCCACCCACCACCTAATATACGACAAGGTTCACAATAAAAAATAGAAATAAAAATAATGGTTGTGCCAATGGCATTTCATGTCTAGCATTCAAAGTGTTGGAATCTCAGTCCCATGTTCCAAAAATTAGAAAAATCAGGAGGTTCGTGACTTATTTCGGCTATGTAAAACACAATAAGCCTGACAAATAAAAAAAAAATGTTAAAATATAGTTGCATTTAGAATAAACAAAAAAAATAATAAGAAGTAAGAAAAAGGTTATATTCAAAACAAATTAATATAGAGAGTTCTTCTTCTTCTTCTTCATTTTTGTCTTTTGCCGTTTATCACTTTCATAGAGTCTCATCACGTAAACCGTTTCCATAGATTGTGTTTTACAGTTATGAAGCGGTATACCTATATTTTTGGGGGAAGTACAAGAACGAACACGAAATAAAAGAAAAAAAAAAAAGAGAAAAGAAAGGTTAACGAAAGATAACGGAGCTCTGGTTACTGTCATCACTTGTTATTGTAACGTCAGATAATAATATGAAGGAATAATAATGACCTGGCCAGGTGTCTCAGTTAAGCATTTTTAAAGATCTAAGAAATCTAGAGGAAGGCTGGTCCAGGAAAATTGATATTCATTGTTTTATCTATTACCAAAACGTTCAAAATCAACCTCCACCTCCACCAAGTATTAGCTAGAGAGTAGTAGAGTAGTAATAGAGTAGTAGTAGCTAGTAGAGTATTAGAGAGAGAGAGAGAGAGAGAGAGAGAGAGAGAGAGAGAGAGAGAGAGAGAGAGAGAGAGAGAGAGAGACCTGAGGCGTGGATATCCTGTTGGATGGGCGTGATTGATATGAATGATATTACAAGTAAGTAGTTGGATATTATTATTTTATACTGCATTCTTGAGGTTAATTCCAATGGAGGAAGAGTAATAAGATGATAAGGTTTATTATACATATGGTTGCTTGAATATGTTAATTATGCATGTATTTCGTGAATGGTTATATTGCATACATTGACGGAATTGCAGAATTATTTGATAAAATTATGGATGGAGTGTGTAAACTCAATACATCACCGTAACTAGAGGAATATAGGAAGAAATAATTTAATATATCATTGCCGAATTTACTTTGTGTGCATTTGTATATACACATAAAGTAATTTTTATACATGGATTGAATGGATAAACTTGGAGTTATCATTATTTTCATTATAAACATAATGACACTAATAGTAAGAATTATGATGATAGAAATCATAATAAAAGTCATCATAATAAAAATAATAATGATGATGACAATAATAATAATAATAATAATAATAATAATAATAATAATAATAATAATAATAACAATAATAATAATAATATTAATAACAATAATAATAATAACTATAATAATAATAATAATAATAATAATAATAATAATAAAAATAATAATAATAATAATAATAATAACAATATTAATGATATTATTAATAGTAATAATAATAATAATAATAATAATAATAATAATAATAATAATAATAATAATAATAATAAAAACAACACAAAAAATATTAAAACTGATAAGAAAAATAAAATAATAATAATAATAATAATAATAATAATAATAATAATAATAATAATAATAATAATAATAACAATACTACTTCTACTACTACTACTACTACTACTACTACTACTACTACTACTACTAATAATAATAATAATAATAATAATAATAGTAATAATAATAATGATAATGATAATGATCATAATAATAATAATAATAATAATAATAATAATAATAATAATAATAATAATGTTATGACCGTCAGGTGTTGACGTTAAATATTATTATTGGTGTCCTGCGAGCAATGTTTGTTTGTATGTAACTATATGTAATGTTCCAAGGTTAGGTTAGGTTAGGTTATACACATTCCCTGAAAATTTCAGAGAATATACATATTCCCTGATTATACAGATTCACTGTAATATATATATATATATATATATATATATATATATATATATATATATATATATATATATATATATATATATATATATATATATATATATTGTTACGCTCAGACCCAAGCAGGAGAACTTAATGAAGTAAGGATGTCAAACAAAATCTCTTAAAAACCAGAATATATTAAATCAAGGGACAAAAATAACAAAATTAAATCAAAACTCCAAGTTCAGGATGGAGAGGAGAAGATTATGCTACTTCATTCCTCATCAGTGTCACTAAGTAACAATATACATAAATCCAAATAAATAAGTACCCTATGAACACACACCTTAGTCATGGTTTTGCCTGGAAACTGGGGAATTACACTCATTGCTAATCACGGGGAAAAGGGGCACGAGGTGGTAAACTCAGGGGAAGGGTAGACAGAATAATGCACTCAAAGGGTAAACACAGGGGAAGACACAGGGGTCTTTACTCCAAGGATAAACTCAGGGGAAGACACAGGGGTCATTACACTCCAAGGGTAAACTCAGGGGAAGACACAGGGGTCATTACACTCCAAGGGTAAACTCAGGGGAAGACACAGGGGTCATTACACTCCAAGGGTAAACTCAGGGGAAGACACAGGGGTCATTACATTCCAAGGGTAAACTCAGGGGAAGACACTGGGGTCAGTACACTCCAAGGGTAAATTCAGGGGAAGACACAGGGGTCATTACGTTTGTACCGGCGAGTCGGGGTTCTAGAACTTTCCGGCACCGGCAAAACACCATTCCAAAACATTGTATAGCATGATACACCCATTATTGAGAAGCCAAGCTCGCTTAATGGAACACTCTTAGCCTTCACAATCACATGGTGTAACAAATAGTAAAATAACACATCAAAACACTCAAGTGTAACCCGGGGAGAGGGAGCGGAGATGGACGGAGGCGGACACCCACACTGGCTGGTCTGCGTGGCTCGTCTGCTTCCTCATAGCCAAGCCAAGCCAAGCCCCTTTGGCGACGCCCCACATAGCGAGACCTCTGGCGGAATCTTGATACGTTTTTACATTCTTCAATGAATGTAGAAAATAATCACCAATAACCTACTGAACGAAAACAATCATAATAATCTCAAAATAGGGAAATACATCACACGCCCCCACAAAGGAAGTTCTGGCTCGCTAAGCCCTAGACAAACTATCTGCAAGAACGTTATTCACTCCCTTTATGTGCTGAATAGAGAGAGAATACTCTTGAAGAAACAGACTCCAGCGTGTTAGTCTTTGATTTTTATATCTGAATTTATCAAGGAACTTCAAAGGGTGATGGTCCGTGAAAATGGTTATCATGGGTCCAAAGGGGGATAAATACACAGAAAAAAATTGTAGTGCCATAATTAGTGCAAGCAGCTCCTTCTCAATAACAGCATAGTTTTTCTGTGCAGAGTTGAATTTTCTACTGAAATAACAAACTGGATGGTCTACACCACTTTCATCACTTTGCAATAGAACTGCACCAGCACCAATGTTGCTAGCATCAACTGCCATCTTAAATGGAAGATCAAAATTAGGTGAAGCCAAAATAGGTTGACACAACAAATTCTTTATAGTTTCAAAAGACACTTGGCACTCTGGAGACCATATGAACTTCTTATCTTTTTTAAGTAAGTCTGTTAAGGGAGCAATCACATCAGAAAAGTTCATTACAAACCGCCGATAATATCCAATCATACCAAGAAACCGCTGGAGCTCCCTCCGGTTCTGAGGTTGACTAAGATTTGAGATGGCTTCTACTTTCTTTAAAGGGGGACACACTTTACCATGTCCAACAATGTACCCAAGGTATTGTACCTGGGCTTTTGCAAACTCGCACTTAGTCAAATTCAAAACCAGAGAGGCATCTGCCAGCCTGGTGAAGACACTATTAATTTGTGACAAGTGTGCATTCCATGTATTACTAAAAATAACTAAGTCATCTATGTATACTGTACAACCAGGGATGCCGTTCACTATGTGGTTCATGAGGCGTTGAAAAGTCGCCGGAGCATTTTTCAATCCGTACGGCATTACTTCAAAGTTGAAAGTTCCTTGGGGGGTCACAAATGTGGAAATGTCCTTGGCCCGGTTGGTAAGAGGAATTTGCCAATATCCTCGAACTAAGTCTAGTTTGGTAATAAACCGGGCACCTCCTATGCTATCAACACAGGCATCCACACGGGGAAGGGGGCACGTGTCAGATTTAGTGAGTGCATTAACTTTTCTATAATCCACACAAAATCTATATGAACCGTCTGGTTTTGGCACTAAAGTAACCGGTGAGCTCCACGCACTAACACACGGTCGGATAAGCTGCTGTTCCAGCATGTAATCAAGCTCCTGTTGTAGGACTGACTGTTTACTTGGATGCAACCAGTAAGGAGGTAATTTCACTGGCATAGAATCACCAACATCTATATCATGGAAAGTCAAAGCAGTTTTTCCCGGGGCATCACCAAAAACACTTGGAAAGTTCGACAGAAGTCCAACAAGTTCAGTCGTCTGCTCAGTATTGAGGTGGCACAGTTTTTCAGACAGTTCCTGGAATGCTATCTTATTATTTTGCCACTGAGTTGCACTTTCAAGACTCAAAGGGCAACTCTTCTCCTCAAAACTGGCCGTCTCGTCCACTGCAGCGACAAGACTGCAAACCACGCTGGGCAAAGGCTGAGGACGAAAGTATGGTTTAAGCATATTAATATGGCAAATCTGGTGTGGTTTGCGCCGGTTAGGCGTTTCAATCAAGTAGTCGGTAGTGCTGATCTTCCGACACACTCGATATGGTCCCGAAAACTTAGCAGACAGAGGGTGACCAGACACAGGCAAAAGTACCAGAACTTCATCATTAACCTTGAACTCTCTTTCACGGGCTCTTTTGTCATACCATTCCTTCATATCCTGTTGAGACTGCCTGAGATTGGATTGAGCCATCTCCAAGCTGTGGCAAAGACGCTCTTTAAAGTCTGACACATATTTTAACACATTTGTAGGGGGCTTTGTATCACTACTCCACATCTCTTTCATGAGCATTAAGGGTCTTCTCACTTCATGTCCAAAGATTAACTCGTTCGGTGAGAAGCCCAAAGATTCTGTTGGGACTTCCCGGGTGGCAAATAATAGGAAAGGAACTCCCTTGTCCAATCATTCCCAGTCTCATAGCAATATTTTCTTAACATGGACTTTAATGTCTGGTGGTACCTCTCGAGAGCACCCTGTGACTGGGGATGGTATGCACTCGAGGTCACATGAAGCACTCCTAGCTCCTGCATGCTCTTTTCAAAAAGATTGGATGTAAAGACTGAATCTTGATCTGACTGTATCTCACGGGGAAAGCCAAACTTTGTAAAAAACAGCAAAAGTTCTCTTACAACAACTTTAGAGGATACACTACGGAGGGGCACAGCCTCAAGGTATCGAGTTGCAGCATCCAATATAGTGAGCAGGTAAACGTGAGCATCTGAGGTCTTTGGCAGTGGTCCCACAATGTCAATAATGATTCTTCCGCAGGGAGGTTGTAACGTAGGAATAGGTATCAGAGGACTCACTGGGATGGCTTGATTGGGTTTCCCAGTAACCTGACACGAATGGCATGCCCGGATATACTGTGCCACATCTGCAGTCATGCGAGGCCAGTAGAAGTGCGTGCGTAGACGTTGTAGAGTTTTCCGTACACCCAGATGGCCAGCAAGGGGGGTTCGGTGCGCCATCTCGAGTAACTGCTGTCTGCATTGCTGTGGAATAACGATTTGATGAGTATCCCACATACCATCATCAACTTCCACATGAGGGGGGTCTCCAACGCCTCCACAACACATCATTTTTTCAAATAAAAACATTCTCCTTTCTCTTGATCACACTCACTCTCTTGCACGGCAACTCGCCTTAAAGGATATATTTTAGGATCAGTTTCCTGAAACACACGAAGTTGTTCCACTGTTACATTTGGAAGTGAAGGGGGTATTTCTATATTAAATATATCAGCAAGGGAATTATCCTCTACACTGGGCAACACATCATCTCCAACACTTTCTACATTCACTTCTTCCTCCTCCTCCTCCTTCGCATCTGGGAGTGACTCAGTAGCTCTACTCATGGAACGTGTAACTGCACATACATGGAACACCTCTGGGTGTTGTTTCTCAATATTAACAGTGGCAGGGATGGTTACAGGCACTTCAGACAAGACAGGGTTAGGGAACACCTTGGCGCCAGCCACATCATTCCCAAGCAGGAGTGTCACCCCTGGTGCAGGCAAACTTTCAACTACATCGACATCTACAGTAGCTTTAACCAAATCACATGAAATATCAACTCTGACCCTGGGATAAGTGTTAAATCCTGCCACTCCTCTAATAAGCACACACTCTTTACTATCCAAGGGTTCTCCAGTCGGATTCACAAGCAGGGTTCCAGTCGCTGCAGTGTCCCGGAGTATGGTAACATCATAAATACTGCCATTTAAGGTAACTGTACCCGGGAAAATGAAAGGTGCACAAGTATCCATGGCAGAGGGTGAAATACTAGACAAGACTACATTACCACCTGCAGGTTTCTCGGCACCCAACGTCTTCCCACTACTTTGTTGAGAATCGCGTGGGGCTCGAGGTCCTGTTACATAGTTCTCTGCTCCTGAAGCAGGCATATTCACTTCTGTGAAATTGAACACCTTACTTTTCTTACCAACATTTTTGTCAGACTTAACCCAACATCTGTCTTCAGTATGACCTGGTTTCCTACAATGATTGCAAAAATAGGGGGAGGGACCTTTGGGAAAATAGGTGGAAGGTTGGGAATATCTGGGGTTCTGATGATAGTTAGGAAGCAAAGGGGGAATTAAGTTATTCTTGGAAGCAGGGAAACTAGTGGTATTAGTTTTAAAGGGGGGTTTGAGGGTTAGATTTAGGGTGGTTGAGTCTAGGAGAGGTTTGTGACTGACCACGGGACTGAAAGTAGGATGGGTTAGAGGGTGGTAAATGGTTAAGTAGGGAACGAGAGTCAGACAAGTCACCAGCACAACCATATGTGGCCCTTCTATTGACAGTAAAGTGATCAGCCTTAGAGGCCGCTACCTTTAACTCACCTTCGTCCATCTCCTTATCCCTCAGGTAAAATTATGTGTCTTTGAGAATTCTCATTAAAAATTGCTCAACCAACACAAGGTTGTACAATTTGGTCCCATCAACACTGTCATCAGTACCTAGCACACCAGTGGACCTAAGCCACATTAGGAAAGAGTGTTCCAAACGAATAGCAAAATCTGTGTGAGACTCCTCTGACTTCTTTTGCAATTTCCTGAATTGCTGTCTGTAAGCCTCTGGAGTTAAAGTGTAAACTTTCAAGATTTCTGACTTTAATAGGTCATAATCACTACACTGACTGAATGAAAGACTGTCATAAAGCTTACGAGCTTTCCCTTTGAATGCAGTTTGAGCCACAATTGACCATTCATTTCGAGGCCACTTAAATCCCAAAGCGGTCTTCTCAAACGAGTTAAAAAATTCCAAAACATCAGACTCATGAAAAGGGGGTATTACTTTAAGTCGGTCAGAAAAATTCTTGCAAATACTAGATTGAGCCCCAGAATGAGCCTCGGAATTATCCCGAACTCCCAAGTCCAAAACTCTAGACTGCAATGCTCTATCAGACTCACGCTGCTGGTTATCCAGTTGTTGCTGTTCAAGGGTGACTTTGAGTTTCTCACGTTCGAGCTGAATTTCTTGAGCATGCCTCTCTTGCTCACTTTTAATACGCTCATATTCAACCTTAAGCTCTAACTCTCTCAACTTAAGATAGTCTGCTGGGCTTAGGGTTGGAGGCTGGATTTGAATAGAAACTGGAGGTGAAGCCTCGGCACTCCTTGAGGAGTCACTAACATCTTTACATTCTCCCTCACCTTGAGTAGGGTCCTCAGAAAGGTTAGACATCCTAAACATGTGAGCTTGAAGAGCATCAAGAATAGGAGGCTTATTCCACTCTGAGGGAATATTCATTCCAAAATACTGGGCAATTAACTGCAGCTCATGCTTGGTCAAATTAACAAGCTCCCCTGGGGAGGGTTCAGAGGAAAGAAATCTAACAATATCTTCCTCATTAATAATAGCAAGTGGTATGACTGGGGGGTTGTCAAGAGGCATGGCAAAGAGGACATTAACTCCACAGCAATTCAAGATATTGTAAAGATAAATAAACACTCACTATACTATAGTAACACCTGAAGAAAATCACACAATATGGTTAAATATGAACACCATGGTGCAGCACGCTGGCTGTAGATTAAACACTGGGGAGAAAATCATTAGTTAACATAAATCAGCACAATCCATCCTGGCGAGGTCGCCAAATATTTCTGTTACGCTCAGATCCAAGCAGGAGAACTTAATGAAGTAAGGATGTAAAACAAAATCTCTTAAAAACCAGAATATATAAATCAAGGGACAAAAATAACAAAATTAAATCAAAACTCCAAGTTCAGGATGGAGAGTAGAAGATTATGCTACTTCATTCCTCATCAGTGTCACTAAGTAACAATATACATAAATCCAAATAAATAAGTACTCTATGAACACACACCTTAGTCATGGTTTTGCCTGGAAACTGGGGAATTACACTCATTGCTAGTCACGGGGAAAAGGGGCACGAGGTGGTAAACTCAGGGGAAGGGTAGACAGAATAATGCACTCAAAGGGTAAACACAGGGGAAGACACAGGGGTCTTTACTCCAAGGATAAACTCAGGGGAAGACACAGGGGTCATTACACTCCAAGGGTAAACTCAGGGGAAGACACAGGGGTCATTACACTCCAAGGGTGAATACAGGGGAAGACACTGGGGTCAGTACACTCCAAGGGTAAATTCAGGGGAAGACACAGGGGTCAT
>CM035223.1:14107920-14132458 GCA_020233015.1 Callinectes sapidus | reverse complement strand
ATATATATATATATATATATATATATATATATATCACAGGAACAAGTAATTTTCCGCCCAATCATGAAACGCCGCGCCACAAGCATAACTTTGAGGTCAATATTTGTATGGATGTGGGTAGGAGGTATGTCAGCCCGCGCCATAGCACATAATACAGGAACCAGTGTCACCACTGTTTGCCGCTGGATCAGCCGTTGGAAGAATGAAGGACATGTGGAGGACAGACAAAAATGTTGTAGAGCACGTAAATCAAATGATAGGTGAGTACTATTGTTTCATTCATTATAACATTTGTTTCAGTCACTTTTAGTTTTAATTCAATTCATCACAAGGTCATATTCTAACTTTTTAAGCACACACAGACAGACACACACACACACACACACACACACACACACACACACACACACACACACACACACACACACACACACACACACACACACACACACACACACAGAAGTACCGAACAGACATTCACTGGATAGCTGAGCCTAGCTGTATCATGGATCCTGACACGATCAAAGTTTTGTTGGAATCACAAAATCAAGCTTTCCGGAGTGCTCTAAATATTGTTGTGGATCAATTTACCTCAAGAATATCTGCCATGGAAACTAATATTGGTGCCTTAAGGCCTGTCCACACCAGGAAACATTGTTTGGAAACAATGTTTGCAAACAGTTTGCGAACATTGTTTCCAAACAGTTTGCAAACTCTTTGGAAACTGTTTGCAAACTGTTTCCAAACAATATTTCACATGTATCTGTTTCCCATCCAGAATGGGAAACACAGTGTGTTTGGTGTGTGTGTGTGTGTGTGTGTGTGTGTGTGACGATGAATCAGTAGTGGGCATCCGAAGAAAATTAAAACCTACTCCATCTATAATAATAATAATAATTATAATTATAATAATATTATATTATAGGACTGCTAACTCCACAACGCACGGCTGTGTTTCTCTTTTTCTTGCCCTTTCTTGAGTTAATCAACAGTGCCAAGTAATATACAGAGGCTGCTGCAGCAACCTCCACACTAACTACAGGCATGACACCAACTGAGGTCTGGACAGGAAACATTGTTTGGAAACAGTTTGCAAACTGTTTGCAAACAGTTTGAAAACAGTTTGCAAACTGTTTACAAACATGTTATCGAAAACTGTTTGCAAACTGTTAGCAAACTGTTTGCAAACATTGTTTCCAAACAATGTTTCCTGGTGTGGACAGGGCTTTAATAAGAAGCTTGGAGTTTTCTCAGGAAAAAACATCAGAGCTCCAAGCAGAAATCAGAGTGTTTGGTAAATCTGAGAAAGAATACAAGACTCTTATCAAAGAACTTGATACCCTTGTTGAAGATTTGGTGAAACGTTGAAACTAACAAGAGGACTACAGTATGCGACTCAACCTATGCGTTAGTGGGGTTGCAGAACAACTAAATGGAGAAACATGGTGTTTGGTACGTAGATACCACTATCGCCGTGGACCAGGAAAACACAGTACGTGTATATTTTGCGTATATTGGTGCGTACACAGCAGAGTGCAGGGTGCGGGTGCGAGGAGCTTTGCGGGTGGAAGCTCTGAGGCACACTAAACGTATGTCCTCTTCCACTTGTGGAGTGACCTCTCATTCGCGTCGCGTATACAAACCGAGGGAGGGTAAAACTGCTCATTATCTCTTTACAGATAAAGGGTATCATTCACACGTGAAATAATGAATACAACAATCATTCGCTCTTCTCTTTCACGCTGCTATCACACACCTCCCCCGAGATGACAGGATCATCTGGGACATCACGGTCATCTCCATCTTCGTCCGTGTAGGTAGACGAATCCCAGCGAACGGCCAGTCGCACGGGTAACCTACGATGTCGAGTACGGCGACGAAGAAGCGGGGAAGCAGGGGGATGCTGACAGGCCAGCACTGTCCCGGAGTCCGGCTGGTCCACTGCTGGAAGGCATGTCCCAGTCCCAGCAGTCGGTGGGGACTGGCTGGGTGGAGCGTGGGTTAACATGCCCTCGTTCCGATGTCTGCGAAGGTACCTGCGGTTTCTCCAGAGCGTGCGCTCGCTCCCCATCTTAACGAGATAATCTCGGCGCGAGCCAACACCTGTAATGACGCCCAGCAAGCCCCATCTATTGGTTACATTGTCCCACACATCCACCAGGTCACCCGTCTGTAACTGAGAGTGGCTTAGGGGTCTTGTCATTATGAATCTTTGAGCAATAGCGTAGATGATCTGCTTTAATGTCACATTCTTGAGCAGGCCGGCCTGCTGCCACTCGGGAGCAAATGGACGATAGTGTACGTGAAGAGCTGACCTCATAGGATGACCAAACAAAACTTGAGCTGGAGAGCGCCCGTCCTCCCTCGGCGTATTCCTTAACTCCAGGAGCCCATAAGCGAAAGTGTCGTCGTCCAGGGATGCAAGTGAAGTCGTCGTCCGTATTAGCTTCTTAATCACCTTGACAGCTGCTTCTGCGTGGCCATTTGCTCGTGCGTTATACGGCGAAGTGATTTTGTGCTCCACCACCCTTTGAGCCAGGAAGCGGCGGAGAGTAGAAGACGCGAACTGCGGTCCACCATCACTCATCAGCACCCGTGGAATGCCTGTGGCTACAAAGAAATTCTTCAATTCGCATGTAAGATGGTGAGCATTAGCAGACCGTGGACAGGGAGATACACAAGGCCAACCAGACTTTCTGTCTACGTATACAAGGAATGTTCGGCCAGCTAAGTGAAAATAGTGTACCGAGACTAAATCAAACACACGACTAGGTTGCTCGTCGTGCTGCAAGAGCGGCTCGTTGGCCTGGCGTGGTAGGAGAGGCCGGCATGCTGGGCACGTAGTGACAATATTTTCAATATCAAGCTCTATATCTGGCCAGTACACAGTTTGCCGGGCCCGTCGCATAGTGCGGGCGATGCCTTGTTGACTATCGTGCAGCCTCTCTAAGGTTTCTCTGCGTAAGCCTAGGGGATGATGAGGCGCGGTCCATAAACAACGAGGTGGTCATCAACTGCGAGCTGATCGCGTATCCTCCAGTAAGGCCTAATACTGTCAACAAAGCCTTCCTTGCGTTCCGGGAATCCTGTCAGTATAGCGCGACGTAAGGCAACCTACGCAGGATCTCGTACAGGAGCAGCACGTACCTTCTCCAGGGTCTTGTCTTGAAGGGGCATGAGGCGGGTTCCCTCCTGCGTAACAGCATTGAGATAAGCGATGACTGAGGCGTACAGCACGTCTTCGTCATCACTGGTAGCTTCGTTCTCCTCGGTAGGGTCATGTACTGGGAATCGTGAAAGTGCATCAGGAATATCATGTTCTCTGCCATTTAGCCAACTTGTGGTGAAAGTATAAGCTATTAATTTTTCATGCATCCGTTGTAATCTAGGGTTTTCAATCTCCCCAAGAAGTTTTGATTTTAAAATCGGTACCAAGGGCCGATGGTCAACCACAAGGCTGAAGTGCGGTAAGCCCTTCAAAAAGGTGACACACTTTTTTACCTCCCATACAACTGCTGCCATCTCGACCTCTATGACTGCGTATCGTGTCTCCACATCCGACAAAAAACGTGAACCACACTGAACCAGTTTCTAATCTTCCCCATGCACCTGCAGTAATGCAAAACCCATAATCTGTGTCTTTGAAGCATCAGGTTGCAGCATGGTGGGTAGTATACCGTGGAAGTGTGAAAGCACGGGTGGTGTCACCAGCAACTTCTTCACATCTTCAAACGTGACGTCATGCTGTGAGGTCCAACACCAACCATTACGCGGCTTCAACAGGTCTCGGAGTGGCTGGGCAGCAGAGGCAAGGCTGGAAGTACAATTTCCTAACTGATTAGCCAAACCAAGGAATGATCTAAGATCAGTGATGTTCTGAAGGTGGGGAAAGTTGGCAATGGCATGCAGTTTCTTCTCATCCACAGTATACCCATCGCGCGATACGGAGTAGCCAGAGAAATCAACATGATGTCGAGCAAAGTTGAATTTTTGTTTGTTTAGGATTATCCCAGCATCATCACAGCGCTGAACGATGCTGATAACATGTGCCAAATGTTGCTTGTATGAACCATCATAAGCTAGAATGTTATCAACTATCTTGATGGTGCACGGTATGTCACCCAGGGCTGCATTCCCTCGCCTATTATACTCATCACCTGATGAGACCAATCTCATGGGTGCACGCTTGAATTTGAAGCGTCCCCACGGAGTGATGAAGGTCGTGAGATCTTGGTCTTCCTCAGCTATCTTGATTTGGTGATAACCCATCTTTGCGTCGAATATAGTGAACCAGGTTGGCCTGCGGACATAAGTCCACACACAATCGAACCCCGCCTGACTTTTTTTCGCACAGGTACAATTGGATGATACCAGTCCGTAGGGTGATTTACTTTAGCAATGGTGTCCAGGTCCAGAAGTTCATCAAGCTGGGTCTTGATATCATCCCTCCAGTTGAACGGAATGCTCCGGGCAGCAGTCACAGCGAAGGGTCGAGCTTCCTAAGTCAGCTCAATGCGCATAGCTTTTCCATTCATCTCCCTTAATGTCACAAAAGCATCAAAAACTTGTGGAAAAGCATGAATATTGGCTGCGGCATGTTTATGTATGTCTGTTACTGAAGGCTCGTAGCTATGTCTCCACTGGGGCAGCGGGGCTGTTGCCATAACACTCTCCTGCTGATAAGAATGACAAACAGCATGCTCAACTGTTTGAATCTGTGTAGGAAAATCAGGCGGTAACAACCCTAGAGCTATTGAGTTGTACCAACTCAGCAGTGCCCCTTTCACCTCATCAATAACAATAACTTCTGTAGAGATCTCCTTGTCACCTAATTCTAGGTTAGAGGTGAACTTACCCAAACAAGTGAGTTGTTGTTGGCCGGCACCATATAAAATTTCTCCCGCTACTGCTTCAAGTGAGGCCTGCTCAATCCCAGAAGCCCTGGCTACGTCCCAACCCATGACTGTGGCCTCAGCCCCAGAGTCGGGTGTCCAGAAAATGCTTCTTTGTCCATCGGGATGAGTAGTAACAATCTTGATGCGAGGAGCTTGTCGCCTTTTTTCCTTATCACAGTAGACGTCTGCGATGATTCGGTGGAGCTTGCGTTGATAAGTGCCGACATCCCGGAGTGGCACCACTTTGCGCCGAGTCGATGGTTTGCGGGAGCGAGCTCTACAAACAACCGCGAAGTACCCTATTTTATGACAATTATTGCAAGTCGCGTTTGTTGCTCTGCACTTTTGATCACTCGTGTGCATTCCTCTGCCACACTTTGGACACAGCTCATCACAGTCACGCGAAACTTTTCCACGATTCGAAGACGCGGGGAGTGCGTGCTGCATATTCCTCTTGTACTGAGACACTCTTCCCACATTATGTCCTCAAATCACAACGCTGTTCCTTGCCGCATTTTCGGTGGACCGACATAAATCTATGGCTTTCTGTAGAGTTAAGTCTTTTTCTTCCAACATACGTTGTAATGCTAACTCATCACTCGTACCCACAACTATCCGGTCACGTAGTCTGTTGTACATACATGTCTCACAGAAACCACAAAATGCTGCAATTTCTTTTACAGTGCACAGGAACTCGTCAAAGTTCTCACCACTTTCCTGTTTCCTCATGTAGAACATGCGACGATCCAGTACGACGTTAAGTCGACTCCTAAGATGCACTTCCATACCGTCGAGAACAGTCTTCAACTCAGCCTCCTCAGGTATATCCAGGCCGAACCTTAGCGTGCGAGTCCATTCCTCATCAACAAGTGAGCCCAAAGCCATTTGCTGCTCTGAGGGTTTAAGGGTAGTTATGTTAGCAATGCGGGTGTAACCCTCGAACTTGTGCCGCCATCCATCAAACTCCCTCAATGAAGCTGACCAGGCGAGGTAAGGGGGAGTTACCACACTGTTATGAAGCTTAGTTGTTTGCACCGGTTCACCGTCTCTTGTACTGCGAGAGGGCGCTGCACCAGCTATCCCAGATAGCAGGGCGCGCATTTCCTGTTGGTGTGCTTCATCTGGCACCCGTTGCTGTGCCTCCTTTTACTGTGTCATCTGCATTTCCGCCGTGAGCAAGGTGGCCAGCCTTTCTAGTTGTTGCTCCATCTTCACGGCTTGGGAAAGTAGATAAGCGCACACACAATACAACGTCACTGTCGGTCACTTCTCGGTTCCACAATCCGTCACTCGGCGATCCTACTCACTGCGCCATGTTTGGTACGTAGATACGACCATCGCCGAGGACCAGGAAAACACAGTACGTGTATATTGTGCGTATATTGGTGCGTACACAGCAGAGTGCAGGGTGCGGGTGCGAGGAGCTTTGCGGGTGGAAGCTCTGAGGCACACTAAACGTATGTCCTCTTCCACTTGTGGAGTGACCTCTCATTCGCGCCACGTATACAAACAGAGGGAGGGAAAAACTGCTCATTATCTCTTTACAGATAAAGGGTATCATTCACACGTGAAACAATGAATACAACAATCATTCGCTCTTCCCTTTCACGCTGCTATCACACACATGATAACAAACGACTCTTGAAGTCTCATCTTTGCTGCAAGACAAGCTTCAACTACTACCTATGAAGCTTAAGCCGGCTCCCAGGGTTGGACCACCGGAACACTCTGCTGCTCGAACCATCATGCCAAGATTCGAACACTTTGCAGATCGTGAAATAGTGATGCGAAACACGAAAAAAAAACAGGAAAATAAAAGGTACGAAAATATTCATCAATGAAGATCTGTGTCCTGCATCACAAGAAATAGTAAAAAGCCAACTCCCACGACTAAGAGAAGCACGCACTGAGGGCATGATAGCTTACTTCAAACACACAAAACTGACTATCAAAGACCGAAAAACTCAACCCCCGGTTGCTTCGACCACAACTGGCAGGGCTTTAACAGGCAACGTTAGCAATTGCGCTGCTGTGACGACCATGTTCATGCTTTTAGCAGTAAGTGGTGAACCACCAAGGAATGTTGGACGTGTGGATTCCTCTACTGGTCCTGGGGCCTCCTCTGGCGTATCAAGGAACAACGCTGGTGGTGAGGTCGGAGGTGCTGAGGCTCTTCAATTTAACGTCTGTACTTCAGCAGGTGATGAGCGTGGCTCTTCTCACCAGAAACATAAATGGAAGGACCTCAGAGACCGTAAGAAAAAGTAGAATTGTGTAAAAGCCTTTGTAATATTATTAATATATATTGCTTTTTAATATATTAATTTTCAATGTCATATTTCAATCCTTCAGATTTACCCTTTGCCTCTTTAGATAGCTTTCAAATAATCAAGCTTTTTGCTTGAGAGCTCCCTCATTGTGCAGACAGTATGTTGTTAAATCTTTTTCGATTGTTGAAAGAAAAATATAACAGTGCCTTAAATGTTAGATCCTGTGCATTGTTACTGAATAATATTGCTAGTTCTGCTTATGCTTCCCTGGATGAGAAATTGTCTTTTAGTAGCAATAATGATATCACTTTGTTAACTCTGAACATAAATTCAGTATCTAAAAATGTTGAAACATTTATAACTACAGTTTCGAATAATATTTATGAAATATGACGTAATAGGATTTACAGAAACCAAACTTGAACCAGATTTTGTCAGTCTGTAACACATTTCATTATATAAAATGTATACACAATGTAATAGGTATGGAATAGGTATGGAGGTGGTGTTGCCATGTACATATCAGGCAATCACTATTCTACCATACTAGATGAGTTTTGTCGTCTTGAACCCTTCATTGAGTGCTTAGGTATTGTAAGCACACGTAAAAACAAAAAACAAAAAACTCATACATTTGTTTGTACAGGCTTCCGAGTGGAAATAAACCATTTTTTGCATGATTTGAATTATACTCTTGCTTTAGCAAATAAAAGGAGATATTTTGTTATTTATGTTTGTGGTGATTTTAATATGAATTTATTGAAGTCTGAAGATAACCTAGTATCTGAATTTATAAATTTAATGTTTACTTTTTTCTCTGTTTCCAATAATAATAAGACCTACCAGGGTAACAGAAACTACAGCCACTTTAATTAATTGATCATGTATGGACATCCAAGGTAGAATTGAACGTTAAAAATTACATAATTAAAAAATATATATAAGTAGTGATCATTATCAAGATGTTTATCAATTTCAGTTTAAGTATATAGAAGAAAATTCCCCTGTATATATTAGTAAAAGAAGTGTATCACAGCCTGCATTAAATTACTTCGGTTCCGACCTCTCTAAGGAGAATTGGGTCGATGTTTTAAAACTTAGCTGCCCTCATTGTTGGAAGTTGATGTAAATACGGAGACAATGCAGGAGTTTACTGTGGTGATGGTGCAAGTACATACGTATTATATCAGTATGTATAATCAATACCAAGTGCGGAGTTATATACAGTAAACAGTATGGCAGATATATATGAGGCAGGTGTGACTGGAGGGGTAGCTAGTAGTTGTCTGTCTGGGAAGGGCGATTGAAGCACGGCGTCACCTTCCATGGCTCGGACAGCCACGGTCTCGGATGGGTGTGTGGAGCTTCGAACCACAACGTGGCTCAGGGGGCTGCACACGGAACCACCGCGCGGAGCAGTATGCAGGCTTCGGCGATTCACTCCTCATATTTCCCTCCAAGCTCTTTAGAAGACAAGACGGTCCGGGCGCTTTCGCATCCGTGTTCCACGACGCGGGGGCGTCGTAAACCGGACCTTCTTCTGAAGAGATACGTCCGGAGTAGTGTCCCGGCTAGCAGAAACACCGGGCCCGTTAGGTACACGTCGCTGCTGCTCCTGATTTCCCGGAAGCGGCCGAACGAAGCGACGGTTCCTCCAGAAGACTCGGCCACTAGGCAGCTTGACACGATAATCCCTGTGATTACCGATGCCCACCAGGGTACTATCCATACTCCAACGATTGGTAGCGCGGTCCTGGAGGCGTACCTGGGTACCTATGCCGATAGGAGGCAAACGGCTGGGCAGAACTTGCTGCAGACTCAACAACTTCTGCAGACTCTCCCATCAACGCCTCCTGCTTGGCATCGCACACATCAGCAGCCGACTGCCATTTAGCTGCAAAGGCTTGCCTGTGTGCGGGCACGGCAGACCTAAGCGGATAGCCGTAAAGGACTTGTGCTGGAGACCTACCATCCGGTCGAGGAGTATTGCTCAGTTCCAGCAAACCCCTGTCGAAGGCATCATCATCATGTTCACCAGACAATCGAAGCTTCGCGATGAGATGCTTGACCTTCTTGACGTAGGCCTCTGCATGGCCATTAGACTGCGCATAACCTGGGGAAGACATAACATGAGTAATGCCCCAGCGCTTGAGAAACTGCCGGAACAGGGAGCTGGAAAACTGTGGCCCCCCATCAGTACGCAGTCGGACCGGTACCCCCACATCCCGGAAGAGGTGGCTTAGGAATCTCGTGATTGTGCGCGATGTCGCATCCCTACTGTACTCAGCGATGCACGGCCACCCAGATCACCGATCTGCATATATGAGATAATCCTTACCCGCATACGAGAACAGGTCAGCGGAGACATCCTCAAACGGGCTTGAAGGTGGTGGGTCGGAGAGCAAGGGTTCCTTCGGCAGAGAAGGCAACAGCTCCTGGCAGGCACTACATCCCTTGATGCGGTTGGTGATGTCACTATTGATGCCAGGCCACCACACTGCCTGTCGAGCTCTGCGCTTAGTTGCCTCGATGCCCCTGTGCGAGTCATGGAGGCGGTCCAGAGTGACGTTGCGAAGGGATGTAGGAACAACCAACCGAGCTCCATATAACACCAAGCCATCTTCGGTCGACAGCTCGTCACGAAGCTTCCAGTAGTCCAGAAGAGCTCTTGGGACGTCACGTTTATCGGCCGGGAAACCTGTAGATCCGCAGGAGAGTAGCAGCTGATAAGTTGCATCAGACTCAGCGGCCATGCGCATGTCGATGAGGAAAGGGTCGTTGAAGGGGGGTCAACTGAGTTGGAGGTGATGGCACTCAATCTAGTAAGAAACATCTACGGACGTGTAATGAAAGTGCCGACTCACCTTCCAGATCCACGGAAGAAGGACTGTCGACAGGAACGCGCGAGAGCGCGTCAGGGAGCGCATGGTCCTTTCCCTTCCGCCAGATAGCAGTAAAGACGTATGGGCGACCTTCTCCTTTAGTCTTTGTATCCGGGGGTTGTCGATAGTGTCGAGGGTACGGTCGTTCAATATCGGCACCAGTGGCTTGTGGTCCACCACAACCTGGAAACTGGGAAGACCGAGCAGATACATCCTACATTTCCGTAGAGCCCAAACGAGAGCAACAAGCTCTAATTCTATGAATGCATACCTTCATCTCCGCATCGGCAAGGAAACGGGATCCGCACTGGACCAGCTTCCAAGTGCCACCATGCTGTTGAAGGCGGGCGAATCCGAGACCTTTTAGACGGGAGGCGTCGGTAAGCAAGGCAGTGGGCAGAGAGAAATCAAAGTGAGCTAAGACTGGTGGAGACGATAGTGCCCGTTTCACTGCGTCGAATGAGTCTTGGTGATCTTGCGTCCAAAGAAAGTTCTTCTTTGTGCTGAGTAGGCTCCTGCTACCTCCATAGAGAGGTCAACCAGTTGATTTGCTGGTCCAAGGAAGGAGCGGAGTTCGGTGATGGTGATAGGAGCAGGAAAATCTGTAATGGCTCTCACCTTACCAGGATCCGCGTGGACTCCGTCGGAAGAGATATCGTACCCACAGTACGAGACTTGCGCCGCAGCGAAGACGAACTTCTTCCTGTTAATTGACAATCTGTGTTGCCGGAACCGTTCCAAGATTTGTCGTATATGTTGGATATGTTCTTCAAAGGTAGTGTTCCACACAAGCACGTCGTCCACAATCTTAGCACAGTCGCCGATGCCTTCCAGCTCTAAGTCACCACGTCTGCAAAACTCATCACCTGTGAAAATGAAGCCCATGTGTTCTCTGAGAAATTTGTAGCGACCCCATGGTGTAACGAACGTCGTAAGATGTTGGGAAGCCTCGTCCAAGGGGAGTGCCAGAAGCCCCACATCGCATCCAGTGTTTAGAAGTACCTGGAACCATGGGTGACTTGAATTACAGCAGAACGCGGAGAGGGGAATGGATGTGCGGACCTGAGGACTTGGTAGTTGAGTTTTGACATATCGATAGTGATGCGAACACCACCAGTCTTCTTCGATGTTGCGACCATCGGGTGACACCAGGCCGAAGCCTCATTACCTACTGGTGCAATTATCTCTTGGCTGACCATTTTCTCCAATAGGACCTTAGTATCCGCCATCCAGACTAGAGGAATAGGGTTCGGCGTGTGACGGGCAAAGGGCTGAGCATCCTGCCGTAGATGAATCTGCATAGGTGGTCCGACCATGGTGTTCAGGACCGTGCCGTCATCCCACTCCACAGGATCCACCAAAACATCCGGATAGTCTCGCTGGAAGAGCTTCTTCGATCCGACAATCCTCACTGGTGGAGTCCTTGCTGCGCTGTAGTGATGATATCTGCTTAGGGTAAGTGTCAGGGTTTATACGTAGAGCACGTGCATCGTACCATGACAGTAAGCAGTCGTCAATGTCATGAAACACACTCATGGTAGTATCAACTACAGTAGAACCAAGAGAGAGTGTGGCTTGGAATGTCCCCGCAGAACGTAGGAGGGTCCTGCCAGCAGCAGAGACCTCGTCGTGACACGCAGACAGATCCTCTTCACTTAATCCTAATAGATGGAGTTGTCGCAAACCGATGGCATTAAGCTCTGGTCCAGTGTCCGGTGTAAACTGAAGTCTGCAGTTAGATACCACAGGAACGTGAGAATTAGACACGTTGATGAATACCATTGGAGGTCGACGATCTGGCACAGAGAGGTGGACGTCACGGATCCTTAGGCTGCGCGCCGCTTTGCTGCCTGAAGTTCGAGCCTGTGACTCTCCTCTCTGTTTCTTGGTACAGACATTGCTAGAATGACCAACGATGCCACAATGGCTACAAGCCTTACCCCATGCGTTGCATCGTTTCTGGTGTCCTTGTGTATGGGCTTCTCCACCACAACCCATACACTTTGATCCACGTACGATGCGTCCCCGTGTTGCGCTTCGAGAGCGAGGTTGTCGTACGGAGACTTTCTTTACATTACCAGCAGTGTCCAGCTCACTTTCCGTCCTCAACGCAGACTCTTCGCTACGGCATAGGCGCACGACTTCTTGAAGATCTGGTGGTGGATCAATTGCTAGTAGTTTCTTGCGAAGGGGTTGGTTGGCGATGCGCGAGGTGATGTGAATAACCAATCTGGAGTCTAGACATTTGTCACAAAGCTCTGCGTCATCAGCTAACTCTTTTAAGGTTACATAATAATCGTCAAAGAGCTCACCTTCACCTTGGCGCCGTTCTTCAAACCTTACACGTCGCAGAGTTACGTTGCGTTGGCGTTGGAAGTGTTTGTGCACACTGTCAAGGATATCACCGACGTCAGTGGTGTCGTCATCCTCAGGGATACCGATGGCGTGCACAAGCGTCCCTCGCATCTCGGGGGTGAGGCAGGACCGGAAGTGCGCCAACTGCGTGCGGGCTGGCTGATCGGATAACTGCAACAGTTCTTTGTAATCACTCCATGCACTACGCCACACCTTATACTCACGGAGAGACACCTCAGGTGACAGTTTATTCGGGGGTTGTACCTGCGGTCGGCTAGCGTAGCGTCGAGGGAGAGGTAGCGATGGTTGCGAGGTGTCTGGATCACCAGAGACCTGACCCGTACCTGTGCTCTCTCGGGGTGTCAGAACCTGCGATTACAGGCGCTGTATAGCCACTTGCTGCTCCAGGAGTAGTCGCCGATCCTCCATTGCTTGTTCCTGCTGGGCCTCCAACAATGCTGCCAACTTGTCCATTGTCTGCGCTGTTGCTACTTGTCCTCGTGTCTCCATCAGTGCATCCTACTCACTGCGCCATGTTGGAAGTTGATGTAAACACGGAAACAATGCAGGAGTTTACTGTGGTAATGGTGCAAGTACATACGTATTATATCAGTATGTATAATCTATACCAAGTGCAGAGTTATATACAGTAAACAGTATGGCAGATATATATGAGGCAGGTGTGGCTGGAGTGGTAGCTTGTAATTGTCTGTCTAGGTAGGGCGATTGAAGCACGGCGTCACCTTCCATAGCTCGGACAGCCACGGTCTCGTATGGGTGTGTGGAGCTTCGAACCACCACGTAGCTCACACGGAACCACCGCGTGGAGCAGTGCGCAGGCTTCGGTGATTCACTCCTCACACTCATGAGGCTTATAATTTTTCTTCACGAAATTTAATACTTTGTTTCAAAACCATATCCCAGTACGTAACATTATTGTAAATAATATACAGCAAAGATGTCCCTATGTCACAAAAGCTTTAAAGAATAGTATTAAGAAAAAGTAAACACTGGAGAGACTTTCACATAAATTGCCCCTAATATTCAAAGAAACCTATAATTAATATAGAAAAAAACTTACAATTTTTACGAGCAGCAAAAAATAATTATTACAAAAAGAACTAAGAGAAAATCAAGGAAACACAAAAACTCATAGTAAATCTATAGATTCTATTCTTGACAGAAATTCCCACTCTTCAAAGTTTAATTAGAACACTTTACTCAACATCCTTCTTATGAATTTAATGAGCATTTTCTAAATACAGGAGGAATTAATAGCTATTAATGTAATGATAATCACTTTAATACTTCTCTCTGTTCTTTGTATATGTCCCCTGTAAGTTCTATTGAAACTGAAAGTCACCGATCAGCCCAAAAAACAAGCAATCTTGGATATGACGATGTTTCAACAAAAATATTAAAATACACTTTCACTTTGTTATTTATCCCCTTAATTAACTCATATTATCAACCGGTCTTTACAAACCGGTATTTTTCCTCAAAAACTCAAAGAAGCTAAAGTAATTCATATATATATATATATATATATATATAGATTATATATATATATATATATCTATATATATATATATATATATATATATAGATATATATATATATATAAAGTAGGTGATAAAAGAAATGCTAATAACCATCGTCCCATTTACATACGTATTGCCAGCTTTCAGTGGAATATTAAAAAAGTTATAACAACACGTCTTATAAAAAAAAAAACAATTTATCATGTGAATACCAACATGGCTTTCGAGCAAATCACTCAACAAAATCAACAATAGCACACTTTACTAATAATATTCATAGTTATTCTGAAAGTTTTATATATATATTTATAATATATATAGATATAGATTATAGATAATATATATATATATATATATATATATATATATATATATATATATATATATATATATATATATATAATATTACGTAGTTGGAACATTTATTGATTTGTCTAAAGCCTTCGATACATTAAGCCATCACATATTACTTGACAAACTTGATCATATCGGAGTTAAAGGTGTACCACTTAAACATTCTAACAATTATTTAAGTAATAGGACACAATCTATATACTGCAATGGAAACTTTTCAGACTTTAAATACATAACCACAGGTGTACCACTGGATTCAATCCTTGGAACAATACTTTTCTTAATTTACATAAATGACATTAGAAATACAACCACCAAATTTAAATTCACCATATACGTTGATGATACCGCTTTTTTATTGCCTGATAAGGATATAATTACTTTACAAAATAATTTAAGCACTGACTTGTAATTTATTAACCAATGGATTAAAATAAATAGATTAAAACCAAATATATAAAAAACTAAATATGTCCTTTTTCAGAACCGTTCCCTTCACAACAGATTTTCACCGTTGACCATAGAAGGTGCAACCCTTATAAGTGCGAGTCGTACAAAATTTCTTGGTATACAGAATGATGAGAACTTAAATTTGAATTCTCAGATAAATGATGTTTTCTAAATTTGCACCACCACATTGTATGGCAATGTTATCTATGTATATATATTGTATGTATGTATGTGTTTGCTCTACACAATAAATATTTAAATACATAATAATTTTCTGAATTATCTCGGATGTGTGGTATCTTGTATCGGATTCGTGACAACCTAACAACAGAAGCTCTACTTAGGATCTACTATAATCTTTATCCTCATATGATTTATTGTGTTTAATATGGGCCTGCACCTGGCTCTCCTTTACTGATAAGATAAAAATGAAACAAAATATAATTATGAGATGTATAGTTTATAAGAGTGAATTTGCTTCTACTATAAACATATTTTCAGAAGATAGACTTGTAAATTTTCATTATATACATGAGAGTTTTCTAATTCTGTTTCTGTTTATAAATGTTACTAACAAAACGGGAGTTCCACTTTTTCGAATCTTAGATTCAACTCATGATACTAGGAACAACAATCTTAATTAATGTACTATGTCCACAATATCACACTACTCTGTTCAAGCACAACTTATTCTATTATGGCCCACAATTATGGAACAGCTTGCCAACTCATATTAAATCGCTACTTTTGAAAGCAAACATCTTCCAGTTTAAAAGAAAAAATAAAGACTATTTTTTTTCTATGCAGAATAAATGAATAAGTTCGGAATGTAATCATTAATGTTATATACAACTTATAGTCTACCTACAAAAATAGTACATCATATTCGTATCGCCATGTAAACGGTACATAATGTGCATGTATGTATGTGTATATTTTTTTTATAAATAGTATATGTTGGAAAGCTGTGGATCGACAGATCTTGCCAATATTTGTTGTTGTATTATTTATTACATATGTATATAAAAAAGGCAATAAACCTACTTACTTAATTAATTAATTAGTTCTACAATACCAGCACGTTTAACTCCGAGCACTGTCACTCTCAAGCATAACACTTGACAAGGCCCACCATTACCACAGGTGGAAGAAAAAGCGAATCACTGCACCGTCACTGTCGGGTTTTGTTATAACGGCACTAGAATGATGCTATTTGAGTTGGCACGAGCGTAGCAAGGTGTGGACGGCAACGTTCACCAGAAGAGTGGACCCTGAGTGGCCCACTTCAACGACAGTTGTGAAGGCATTCCACAGTACCGTTGTGGCACGGGTGTAAGCCCTCTGGTTCCCTGCTTTGCGGGTGCTCGGGACTTCAAGAATTAGGTCTGACACTACCGTTCTCGTAGTGCACTCACATCTCCGTGGGACCCGAAGCACTGTAAAGTGATGGGTATGTTGTACCTGGGCTTTGTGCAGCACAGTGAGAGTACCGACCCTCCTTCGGTGCTCCAGGGAGTCTAGCAATGTTGAAGGGGCGTATTGGTGTGCTTCGAGTAGGTACCGATTCTGCGGCTGGGGGCGCCGTTCTCGGGGATGTTGGTGCAGTCGTTGCCCAAGATGTTGTTGCCTCTGGTGGCGGTTGGTATCCGCTATAAGGCGTGCAGCTCTCCGCTGTACCTCGTCCAACAGGGAGAGGTGGCCTTGGGCACTGCTCATCCAGGTGAGTGGGCTGTACTCCGTAAAGGGCCTCACCTACGCCTTCTACAGCTTCATGAAGCCATCTAAGTCAAGTAGGTGTCTAACACGACGCAGGAGTGTCACTCTTAGGCCCCGTCCACACGATCGAGCAGTGCTCCCGAGCACAGGCGAGAGGTTTGCTCGATGACGAAATTTCCGCTTTTGCTCGCCAAATAACGAGCAGAATGCTTGTTCTCTCCTTGTTGGAAAACAGCGAGCACTGCTCGCGTCCTGGAGTATCATGTCGTTGCCAGACACACGAAGTTTCATTAAGAAAACAAGAGGCTGTGGTCATCACTTTGGCTGGTAACGAGTAAAACGAGATGTCTGCTCCTACTTCTAGACGGACTTCTACAGGTATACTTGTCCTCATATTTGTCTTTTGCTTAATGATTACATGTCTGACCAAAGTTAAAAGTCTATAGAATGTATTGGGGTCCATTTTCATGTAATTTATAAGGTTTTCTGGTGCCCATTTTTTAGTTCACGCAAGATTGTAACATGACATCCTAATTGTTTTCTTTTCATAAGCCAATCCTAACACCATTTGCCTTTTTCCACCCTCCTTTTTTTCTTCAAACAAACGGCAAGTATTATGCTACACAACGCTATTCTCTTCCGATCCTTGATGGTGGGGACTATGTTATCGTACTGCACAAAGCCCGGCCGACCAGTGTCTAGCTGTGCATGGTGCACTGTTTGGACAGCACTACTGTTCTTTATTTGGTGAGCAAGAGCGGGCTGTTTGTCATCGAGCAAACCTCTCGCCTCTGCTCGAGAGCACTGCTTGATCGTGTGGATAGGGCTTTAGAGAGGCTTTCCGCTCCACATTCTGCAAGTGGTTGTCGAAGCAGAGTTTGGAGTCTACTTCTACTATCTGACTTTAGAAAATCTACTTCTATCTGATTTTCGAGCAGCCTAGCATCATCTCGTGAACGTGATATGAACAAAGTCTGGGTCTTTTCAGCTTCAAACTTCACGTACCATTTCACACCCCAGGCTGTGATGTCCCTGAGATGTCGGTTGGTGTCTTCGATCACGTTCGTGGCCTCATCCCTGGTGTAGTTATGGGAAAGGGCTGGTCCTCCAGATAGCTAGAGAATAGCTGCAACAGCTCACCTGCCACGCCGAGCTGCTCTAGGAGCCCTCTGTGCCACACACGGTCAAATGCACCAGCTATGTCCAAGGCAATTACAAGCGATGGGCGGCCGGAGTCAAGAGCCTCTAGTTATTTCTAAGCCAGGAGCAGGTCTGAGGCTGAACACCCTTTCATGAAGCTGCATTAGATGAGGTAGTGGTTGTCCATGTGACTTGTCAGTTGTTCAGCAATGACTCGTTCAAAGGTTTTACTAATAACTGACAGTAGGGATGTTGGCCTGTAGTTAGAATGATGCCGCTTATCCTTATTTTTGTAGACGGGTGTAACCCGAGCCTTCTTCCAAGCAGTGGGCCAAGTGTAGGAGCTGAGACACGGCCATGGGACAGCGGTAACCAAACCATGGCTAATCTTGAGGCTCCGTTCGCTATATTTTACGAAGGACGTGTTGTGCATGGACTGATATGAGGATGTAGGTGAGTGCAGCCATGGTTTGATTGACGTCCTCGGAGAAAGTGGTATCCCAGGCTGTGGCAGCCAGAGGCTCCTTAATGGCTTGCCATTAAGGAACTTCTCTTCCAGAGTCAGATGGTACGCTGGCTCTCCTCCTCTTGTGCAGGGTTTAGGTCTAAGGTGCAGAGGACAGCACTGTGGTCAGGGCTGCCAAGTCTGTTCAACTGGGAACACAGTACGAAGTTACCAGGAACACCGGTGAGGACGGGGTCTAATGAAGCTCCACGTACGTGTGTTTTGATGTTTACACGGTTGGTAAACCCATGGACCACTGTCAGCTCCGTGAAGGATCTGTGCATTAGATGGTGATTTAGGTCACCCACGACTACAGTGTTCTGGCAGTTGTGGGTGGCCATGATGGTGTCCAGCTGTTCGATGAGGAAGGTGAGGGGCGTACCGCCTAGACACTGTGGGCAGTGGGAAGCGCAGAGAAAGACAGCGGAATTATCGACAAGGAGAAGGGAGAAAAACATAACCTCTATCTCCTAGGGTAGTTGCTGTATCTGCAGACATTCCTGGTAGCAAACGGCTACACCTCCTCCCTGTCCGTTTTGTCGATCCCGTCTCTGCCAATGGCTGTATCCCGGTATCCTGTTTCATGTTGTGACACACGTGTCGCTCAGGAACGTTTCAACAGCAACCACGATGTTAGCTCCTTTCCTGAGGACTGCATGGGTGAGCTCACCCACATTTGTCCTGAAGCCTCGGATGTTCGCATACGGACCTTAAGGCGAATGGGCGCCATACTGGTGCCTAGTGTAGTTGCGCGGGGATGGTGCTATTAGGAGGGACACACGGCAATTGGTGGGTCTGGAGATGGTGCGTCTGTAGCCGAGGCTGGGGGTACTGAGCGGAATGTGCCTGTACCTGGGGGAGCAGCGGTGGGGTGTTGTGTGGTTGGGGGGCGGGGGAGCAGATTCTCGGCGAGAATCACACGGATGAGTTGCTCTTGCCTGGCTTTAGCAGCTCATGTGTGACAAGTCTCATCTGTGTGTCCGGACCTGAAGCAGAAGTCACAGTGGAGGTTTCGTTTCTCCTCCACCTGGCGATTCCTGCAATGATCCACGTAGTGATCTATCCTCCCACAGAATTCACACACGATGGCGGTGCAGTTGTTCCGTGTGTGGCCTCGCCGGAGGCACCTCCCACATTGAGGAGTATTCTCACTCTATCTTTGGTTGGTATTGAATCTGCTGCCGTTGTGGTGAGTAAGGTTGTATTTACCTCAGTGAGCGCCAAACTTGCCAGGCCGCGAGTACTTCCTGTTGTTGGTATGGTTGTTGTTGTCATTGTTGTTGCTGCTGCTGTACTTGTTGTTGTTGTTGTTGGTGGTGGTGGTGGTGGTGGTGGTGGTGGTGGCAGTGATATTACGCTCCCCGTTGGTGGTTTGGTTGTTGTAGTTGGTGTTGGTCGTGGTGGTAGAGTTGTGGGCGATAGTGTTGTAGCTGTTGTGTGGAGCAGTGGTGAGGCCAGGGGCGACGTGAGAAGCGGAGGGGGGGTGTCGACTACCTATTTCTGTGTACTGGTAGAGGTGGAGGTAGTGAGGACGATGGGGGAGGCGGCGGTGATGGGAAGACTGAGGCACCGGCGTTGTCTGTATTTTATGATACTTTTCGGAGATGTCGCGGTTTGTCGGAATCCCACCACACTCTCTACTGTTGGAGGCTGGAGGAGTTGGAGGCTGGGGTGGTGGAAGTGGCTGAGATAGTGGTGAAGGTTTCGGTGTTGTAGGGTGTGACAGTGGTGGACGTAGGGATGGTAGTGGGGGCAGGAGGTTCGGTGGGGACTGTGGTGATGGTGGGGGCCTAGGTATGGATGGAGGCAGGCGGGACAGAGGAGGTGGGGTTAATGGCGGTGACCTCTATATTCACTCACTCACTTGTCTAAGTCTGGAGAGAGTACACAGGACTGATTCTAAGGTCAGGGGGTCACAAGATTCAGAGTTAAATCCATGGGACAGTTTTAAAGGTGACTCGTTTTGATCTGGGTCGCGGGCCTTATCAACTGGAGGTTGGCGAGACCACTGTTCACTATAGTCACTGTTTCACTTCGCGATCAATAAGTTCAACGCCGTTTTTCACGTCAACACGAACTTCATTCTGTAACTGGCTGCCTCAAAGGCTGTGAGGTGTATTTTTGGCTACACTTTTGGTATGCAGGGATTAATTATTCACAAGAGTCCAGATGCATATACATTAGTCAACGATTCAGCGTATATGGAGGCCCTGCAGGTGGCTTACGATCTGACTCCAACTAGCTCACTGTTGGTAGGCGTGTAGCATCTCTCTCTCTCTCTCTCTCTCTCTCTCTCTCTCTCTCTCTCTCTCTCTCTCTCTCTCTCTCTCTCTCTCTCTCTCTCTCTCTCTCTCTCTCTCTCTCTCTCTCTCTCTCTCTCTCTCTCTCTCTTTGGTATTTTAAATTACCTATACTTAATACCTTAGGTTTAATCGAAAACACACACACACACACACACACATACACACACACACACACACACACACACACACACACACACACACACACACACACACACACACACACACACACACACACACACACACATAACTTACATATCAAAGAAAAAACTGTCTGATGTGGTGGCTGTAATCAGCTTGCGCCTAAATGCTCTTCCGAACTCGAAATTATTATATAAGATTTTTAATTCATTGTGTTCATTTCCAGGACCTGTTCTACTATGCAAATTCGTTACGGATTATAATTCTGGTTATGTGGTGGAACCCCTAGACTTCACCATAACAACACATTACACTCGCGTACGTCAATCTGATGTTCGTGAAGTAACTGTGTTAACAAGTGACATCTTGTAACCAGTAACTGGGAACTACAGTCTTTCAATGGGCGACAGCATTGAATTGCCATTAAAAACTATTTAATATTTTTGTCAAGAACTACCACCCTGTCGACGTGAGCCACCTCACCACTTCTTCCACCTCTTTTCTCTTTCGAGAACGCTGCTTCTTCATTATTATTTTTTTTTAACCCTTCCGACAGTGTAGACGTAAGAGTTAACGTGTACATATGTTTGTGTTTTAGATTAATTATATAAATGTTATGTTTGGTTTATATTTCTTAGATGATTCAACATGTGGTAAAATAATAAATGCAATATTAAATAAATGACTTCACACTATTACTTCTTCGATTTCAACTCTTAACTTCAACAAGTAACAAGCAATCATGTAATCAGATAGTGTAATTTTCAGCCAGAGCTACAATCAGCTACAATTAGCTCTGGATTAATCTAAATGAATGCCAAAAGCATGGAATTACTTTATATAGAAAATTAACCCAATCTCTATCAAAAAAAAAAAAAAAAAAAAAAAAATATATATATATATATATATATTCATTGGAATTTATTCAAAATCGTTCAAGATATTCCTCAACCAAATAATAATCCCCTTCTTCTCTTAACCTAAACTTTTCCTCAGCCCAGTCATCTACCAGAGACAAATTAACAATCTTTTATGAACATCTATATATTGTTTTCTTTGTTTTTAGTTATTAATTTTTAGTTTTAATATTCTTCATTTCATGCTATTTTGTGTAAAATTCCCTATAGTATTATATTACTTGATATTTTCTTGTTTCTTCTCGTTTTCTATGACTATTAATTATTTTGTAAAACGTTACGCAATAAACAATCCTTTAACAATGTCTTTGAATGTTTTTCCGAATCTAATCAACTACCTTCACGGAACAAATATATTATCACCCCTAGAATCTGTCCTTCCTTAGTAACTGTATTTTCTGGGCTAGTTCTGTTCAGACTACTATTCTCTCAGTAACAGAGCATTGATCACCTTTTAAAGAGGTCCTATGTCTTTCCACAACTCAGGTTCTATTCTATAAAAAAAATATAATAATTAATGTCATTTTTTTTTTGTAACCTCATCGCCAAAAAATGTTAAGGACATGATAGGTAGAAATTCATTGTATTTATATATGCAAATATAATCTGATGCAACATCTCTATAAGATGGTGCAATACTTCAGAAATGCTGACACAGCTTTGTCCTCTACAAGGAGTTGCATGTGTTTATATATATAACTAGGCATTTCAATTGTTATTGTATCCATAGGATGTTACATTTACTAAAATATAATAATATAAACTCTCTAAGTAGGATATAGTTTATAAGACATCACTATATGAGATAAAATAATGTACTTGAACAATAAGGCATCAGACACACACACTCATCCCTGCATCACATGACCACGCCTCGGAGTCAGTAGTTTCCTGCGGCGTGAGGCGCAGCGGGCCGCACCAAGGGAGAAGAAATCGAGCTGCGGTGTGAGGCGGTTGGGGGAGACCCAACTGGGCCGCCGCTGGCCGGTCTTCCCCCGGTTTTCCGTGGTGTTTGGGGTGTGAGGACTTTTGTGTTTTGTGTCGTGAACGTGTGTGTTCTCGAGACTCAGAAGTGTTCTCCAAGTTATCTCCTTAGAGACAGACTAAACGCTTCTCCGAGATGAAAAACGTGTGTCGTGAAATCATTATAAATATCACAAATACTATATTAACTTTTATAATCTGAATTTCCTTCCAAACCTGAGTCTCAGAAGTATTATATATATATATATATATATATAGCTATATATAGATATATATATCTATATATATATATATATATATATATATATCATATATATATATATATATATATATATATATAGGGCATCAACTCGGATGTTTAGTTCTCTAAAGTCTAACACTAGCCTGACTCCCTTTATTTTTGCTGAATCACTGCCATTAGAGGGATAAGTCCTTTCACTGGCCCATGTTCTTCCTTTTCATATGGCACGAGCCATCCATCAGCGATCCATTTTTCTAGTTCATCTTCATACATCATTCTGGCTTCACTGGGCACCGAATATTCTTCTACTTTGTTCCGAAGGGTGCCGAGCTCTCCATCTTGCGACCACTTCTATTTGGCTGTCCAGGAGTTTGTTGCGGTATCATAGGTCGCACTGAAGTCTTGTTCATCGACACCAATCGCCGCGGCACCGGCTACACAAGCGACTAAATCTTCTTTCCCGAACCTCACAAGTCGCTTTTCGTTTACAGTGGCACCGCCCTGTGCAACTATTCCTTTCAAACAAAGAATGATCTGGAAACCAAGGGGCGTAGTATCCACCACAAGCACGTCCACTTCAACAGCTTCTCCGTTGCTCAAGTGAATACGCACGATGCCAGTGCCCTTGCAGAAGTGCTCCTTACCACTCACTGTAAGGACACTGACGGCCTCATGCTTCCACGAACTGCAGCGGGACACGTGAGCGATACAGCGTGAACAACCAGTGTCCACCATAGCAGTCGTTAAAACGCCGTTCACCCACACCTCGTAGCGCCTCTTTTACTGGTTGGCGAGAGAGGAGGTTGGCACTGACACCTCCCCTCCTTCCTCGTTTCCCGAGGCTGGAGGCATGGGGCGGTCACGGCGCACGCCCCGTCCAGCACCTCGCTTGTTCCAGTTTACAGCTGTAGTCCCACGACGACGCAGCAGACAGTCTCTCGCGAAGTGATTTAGGCCATTACACTCGTAGCAGAGTTGACATTTAGATGTCCTCTGTTGCCACCCGACTCCCGGTTCGCTAGCTCCCATGCAGGTGTCGATGAGGTCATGGTTGTCATGGTCCTTAATAACAACCCTTGTCCGCGTCATGATCTGAGTCAGGCTGAGTGATTCTATTCGTGACCCAGCTCGGAGCAGCTGACGGATGTCCTCCGGGAGACCAGCTGCAAAGGCGCAAGAGAGTCCTTGGTCCGTCATTCCACCAAACAACGATGCAAGTGGCCGTAGCTCAGCCAAGAACACGTCGGGAGATTCACCACTGCGCAGCTTCCTGGAGACAAACTGCTCATAGGCTGTAAACTGATCGACTGCGAATGCTGCTACAAGTGCCTTCTTTACTTCGTCGAACTTTTTTCCTGTCTGCTTCTGGCAACTGCTGGTAGACTGAGAAACTGCCCCCAGTTAGACGTAGGGGTACGACGCTTGCCACTTCCGTGACTACTCTTAACTTGCAGACGAGTTCGAGTTTCTCCAGCCACTCGACGACAGATTGCTTGCCTGTGCCGTTGTACTCGTACCCAAAGATCAATCGAAGGTCGAAGTAGTTTTTCTCGCCTATGGTGCCTAGATAGCTTGTAAGATGCAGGAGTAAAACAAACCAATCTTCACGGCTGCAGTATTTACCGTGTAGCTAATACAGGTGAGGGGGAGGAAAGTCTGCTGGCGTGCTCGAGGTGAACTGCCCTCTCTCTCACACCCCACCCTACCCACGTCAGCTCCTGCTCTGTATCATGAACAGTGTGAAGCATACAAAGAAAACAGTAACAAGACAAAGAACATTGTAATGGCTTTTACATCGTTCAATAACACATCTCTACACTCATATATATATATATATATATATATAT